>PVJI01016628.1:13447-37877 GCA_004026765.1 Micronycteris hirsuta | reverse complement strand
GGACAGGTCCGTGAGAAAGTACAGAACGAGCTAAGAAAAAGAACACAATGCTCTGGCAGACGCCCAGGATGTATGAGCGGGGGCGGCAGGCATGAACTAAACCCCAAAAACAATCTTCAAAAATACACTGTGACGTTTGAACTTGATTCTTTGAGTGAGGAGCCCATCCCCAAAGAAGTGCAAATGAAAGAGACGTAAGGTATGTTCCGAAACTGTCCTTATTGCCAAGAAGTAAAACCATACTAAACCACTTCTTTCCCTAGTGTGGTTCATCAATTTGCTCACACTTGAAGGCATAGGTAATGATTTTTGAGGTTTATGTTAAGTGTATATTAATGAGATATTAGGATATTGTATTTTATTGCAAAATGGATCTAAACTTTTGCTATCTACTATTTAGAAGATCTGTTTTCAAATAGAGTTTATTTTCTGGCTTTACTTTTATTGAATGCAGCAACTAATACAATTTAACTCACGAATTATTTGTTAAACATCTACTATGTAAAAGGCCTTATTCTGAAATTTGGGGGTGGAAGAAGTTATTGTCATTTGTGGTAGGCAAAAGATTAGAACCCTTATCAATAAAATGCACCCTTATTAATAAAATACATAATAGGAAATGAATTTAATAAGTACTATATTTTCATGTACAATTTTTTAAAAGATTTTATTTATTTTTTTTAGAGAGAGGGGAGGGAGAAAGAGAGGGAGAGAAACAGCAATGTGTGGTTGCTCTCACGTGCCCCCAACTGGGGACCAGGCCCACAACCTAGGCATGTGCCCTGACTGGGAATCGAACCCGTGACCCTTTGGTTTGCAGGCCCGCACTCAATCCACTGAGCCACACCAGCCAAGGCTCATGTACAATTTTTTAAACAAATGGAAAAATGTACTTTGCTTATGCATTCAAACAGATAAACTTAAAAAACTGGAGAACTGGACATTGCTCTGCAGTGTTCTCTCGCACACCATTGTGTATTGTCCCACGTGCTATTGTCATGTTGCTCAGTTTAAAAGCAAACTGTTCGGCCCCAAGATATAGTGGTTCTGTTTGTCATATTTTCATTTGTTGTTACAGTTGCACCACCTCTATGTCCTCCTAATTTATTTCATCGCAACATCTATATTCATGGGTTTAGACTAATTTGCTTGAGTAGAAAAATGCAATTCCACCCAAATCAATATATGCTCAGCAAAACATGAAATTGATGCCAGGTCATTTTTTTTTCCACATTCAAACTCAACCTGAAATGAGAGTTGCACTCACACACGTTTTCGAGTTACTTTCCTTTGAGTTATTTTTTAAGACAAGAAGAAATTATTCTTGTTCTTTTCAGTGCGTCTTCACAGTTTCTAAAGAAAACCCAGGTGTAGAAAGCTGTTGTCAAAGACTATGAAAAGCAGACCTTCAGCCTGTATTTTTATTTGGCCGACTCCATAAACAGAACTGCAAAAACGAACTTCCAGCCTAAACTGTCAGAAGCCTCGGTATATATAACACCAACTCTTGTGGTGTAGCAGCTGACTGCAGCAGAAGCCCCAATCTCCTGCCGGCAGGAATTGCGAGGAAGCAGTCCTCTGTCCTTTTCGCATCTTGGCTAGATATAATGCTTACTGTAGGATAAAGGGAGGGGAAAGTGTTCTTCCTTGACTATTTTAATTCTGCTGCCCCGTTTCTATGCAAGCCTCCCATAAGCCCTTCTTCTCTATTGACCCCCTTGTTCTTTCCCGCCTTTTACCTCAACCCCTCAGAAATCTCAGCATGGCAAATGGGCAGAACAAAATCTCGAGCACAGGATGCAGTCCACAATTGCATAGGAGGGGAGCGCACTGCTTCTGCGCTCAGCCCATTGGTCAGCAATTCAGGGATCCAGCAAGAAGGGAATGGTAAGAAGGAGTCACTTCCTCTATCTGATACTAAAAAAAGAAAAGAAAAAAGTGAAGCTGTTATATCAGCATCTAAATCAGTGCCATCAGCAAGTTGAAGAAATTCAGGTGTCTCTGCTGAGCTTTCAAACACCTCATAAGACTACCTTTTGCCCATTTGAAAATTTTTTTTCTCCCTTCCAAGACTGGCCTTAATGTTTATTTTAGACCAGTTTTACTCCTGTCTTCCTACCTGTCGGCCCTCTCCAATTCATTTTTTACACTGCAACCACAGAAAGTTTTGGAGGACAAACCAGATCAAATCATTCCCCTGTTTATGATCTGTTTTTCAGTAGCTTTGCTCATGACTGTTAGGATAAGTCCCAAATCTTTTTTTTTTTTTAGATTTTATTTATTTATTTTCCAGAGAGAGGAGAAGGGAGGGAGAAAGAAAGGGAGGAACAGCAATGTATGGTTGCCTCTCACATGGCCCTCACTGGGCACCTGGCCTGCAACCCAGGCATGTGCCCTGACCGGGAATCGAACTGGGATCGTCTGGTTCCCAGCCCGTGCTCAATCCACTGAGCTACACCAGCCAGGGCAGGATAAGTCCCAAATCTTGCTTTACCGTCATGTACATGGCCCTGAATTCTCTGACCGCTGCCTTCCTCTCTAGCCTCAGTGGGCCTACTCGCCCCCTCACTCACAAAGCTCCACCCCACTCAACGCCTTTCTTCCCTTGAGTTTCCAAAGAGCCTTGTCCCTTGACAGCTTTTGCACAGGCAACCATCTCTGCTGGAATGCTTTCACATGGCCTTTGCTGTTCATCTTTCAGATCTTAGCTTAAATTGCACTTTGTCAGATGAGATCAAGGCTACCTGTTATAGTGTTCCAAATAGCTCATATTAATGGCATGGAGAGTACTGACAAATGAAGTTACTAATCATGGAGAGCAGCAGGATTCCAAGGACATTGTGGATGATCCAATATTGTTTCGTTTTTCAAAAAGGGGAAGTTGGGCCCGGATGGTGTAGCTCAGTGGATTGAGCGCGGGCTGGGAACCAGAGGGTCCCGGTTCGATTCCCAGTTGGGGCACATGCCTGGGTTGCAGGCCAGGTCCCCAATGAGGACCATGTGAGAGGCAACCATACATTGCTCTTTCTCTCTCCCTTCTCCTCTCTCTGAAAATAAATAAATAAAATCTTTAAAAAAGGCTAAAAATAAAAAGGGGAAGTTGGTGTATTCTAGTAATCATGATATTAAAGGGATATACGTTTCTAGAACTGACTATTAAAAGGATAGGGTATTTTATTATAGTAGAAGGGAAGAGGCAATCACTAAGAACTACAGTGAAGTCACTAAGATGTAGTTTGGCCTTCAAGATTGTGAGAAAATTATTTCTAATTCAGAATGCTACCTCCTCGCAGACTATAGGGGGAGGATAGACAGAGAAGAGGTTAGAAAGGTTATGGCATAGGAGGACAAAATCTTTATCGTCCATAATAAGAAGCCTTTAACTTAAAATATATCAGTATAGTTAGATGATTTAGAAATAAAGAGGTAAATAGCAGAAGAAACAGCTAAAATAATGGAAAGTACTTGCCTCTAGGAGCACAAATTGAAAATGCAGAAGAATGGGATAAGGGACTTTTACTTTTCCTCTTTACAAGTCTTATAACTAACTTTTAAACTATGTACATATATTATTTTCATAAACATAAAAATCTATTCAAAATACGAATAGCATTTGGACCTGCAAACAGGAAATTGGAGAGCATTCTAACCAAGAGAAATGGTGACGATGTGGAGATAAAAGTGTTACAGTAAGTAGTAACTGGACCTGCCTACCGGAGCAATAGGTCCATATTGAGGATTAGTAAATGATCTAAAATGTAAACCTCCCTTCTCAGGAAGCCACTGGAATAAGCATTCCATCATATGAGAGACTAAACCAAGAAAGACATGTGATCCAGACAATGGGGTATGAACATAAAAGCGAAGTGAAGGAAATTCCCTAGATGATAATGAAAGAAAGTTCAAGATAAATAGTTGTGTGTCATACCTAGAGAGCAACCAGACCCAAAGAAAGTAGGAAGATGGAGGGACATAGGAGGGCTTTATCTAAAGAAAAGAAATGTTTTAATTAATTGATAGATTATCTGCCATGTTTGACCACATGGAGAATAGTCTGCAGATACGTTTTACAATTGTATGAGACAGTGAATGAAGAATTAGTGAATGGTACATAGAAAAGGCGGCCAACAAACTAACAAAAACCAAGGCAGTTTTTAACTCCAGGAAAAAAAAAATAGTTGCTGTTCAAGGCAGTAAATGAGTCGTCATAAAATGCTACTTGGCTCCAAAGTAAAAGATAGTTACATAGTCATGACAATGAAAACACTGCCTTACTGACAGACCAAATCCTAACTCTTTTGTAGGATGAAGGGAAAACAAGTTGGAGAGTTTGGTGTTATAAGAGGTCTAAATCTTTATTTTCCATGAAAAGGAAGCAATACATGCTATCTAAAAATCAAGAGATCAAGAAACATCGGTATCAGTACGTTATATAGAAATGTGGAAGTAAATACTAGAAGAAACAGCTAAAATGATTAAAAGTGGTTGCTTTAGTACTACAGATCAGAAATTGGGAGAGATGTAGGGTTCTGCTCTTTTTATTTGTAAGTCTTATTAATCTGTTTAACTTTTTAACTATGGATATGCATTACTTTCAAAAAATAAAAGTTAATAGAGACATTTGAGATCTTGCTTCTGGCAGTGTTGTCAGTTTGGCTCAACTAAACTCATAAAAATTCTGTACAAATTTGGACTTCTTATTTAAAAAAAAAAGATTTTTTTTATTTATTTTTAGACAGAGGGGAAAGGAGGGAGAAAGAGGAGAGAAGCATCAATGTGTAGTTGCCTGTCACATGCCCCCTATTGGGGATGTAGCCTGCAACCCAGGCGTGTGCCCTGACTGGGAATTGAACCGGCGACCCTTTGGTTCACAAGCTGGCACTCAATCCACTGAGCCACACCAGCCAGGGTCAAATGTGGACTTTTTAAAAAGATTTTACTTATTTTTTAGCGAGAAGGGAAGGGAGGGAGAAGAAAGGGAGAGAAACATCATGTGCGAGAGATACATCAATCAGTTGCCTCTCTCACCCCCCCAACTGGGACCTGGCCTGCAACCCAGGCATGTGCCTTGGTGGGGAATCCAACCAGCAACCTTGGGGTTCACAGGCTGGTACTCGATCCACTAAACCACACCAGGCAGGGCAAATTTGGATGTTTCTTACATCGACATATACTGGGCGTTGCTGGCAGGATTCTGAAGAAGCCCACCCAGGACCATCCTGTGGATCTGGACCCTGTGCTAGATACCGCATAGGCCCATTGTGCCCCACTGTTTCTCTGCTTCAAACTGGGTGAAGTTGGAAAGGACACCAAATAAAGACACTCTCCCACCTCTTTGGAAGGAACTTTATCTGCCACCTACCCATGAATGGACACCTACCCTTGCCTCTGTCTACAAGGGACATCAGCCCTGGCTGGTGTAGCTTAGTGGATTGAGCGTCAATCTGCAAACCAAAAGGTCATTGGTTCAATTCCCAGTCAGGGCAGATGCCTGGATTTCAGGCTGGGACCCCAGTTGGGGACGTGCAAGAGGCAACCAGTCAATGTTTCTCTCCTTCTCTTTTTCCCCCTTCCCCTCTCTCTAAAATAAATAAACAAGATCTTTTTTTTTAAAGGGCCATCAAAGACTCCTCTGGGATGAGAAGCTGTTAACTTCAGAGGTAGACAGCCATCCCAAGACATTGACAAGGCCTGTATCCCTATGGATTGATGCTCAATGGAGAAACCATTTTACTTAATTGTCTTTACCTGTCTGCTAATGATATTAGCCATAATAATACTTACACTTGTTCTTTGGGTTTTTTTATATAGTCCAACTGTTTATGATTACTGAACATATACAAGATAATTGTTACTACTCTTTTCATGGCTTATGTAAATCTTATATTAGATGCAAAATATGGGAAAAAATGAAAAAAGTTAATGAAAATAATAAATATTTTCCCAGCTTTACTGACATATAACACGTAAGTAAATAGCATTTACTGGGAAGGATGGAGGAAGGCATTCCAGCCGATTGAAACAGCAAATATAGGAAGTACCAAGTTGACCTCCCTGGGGGAGTATGAGTTCACACTGGGGAGTAGTGAAAGATAATTTGAATAGCTATCAGTTATTGGACCCTTGCTATGTGCCAGCCACTGTGCTAAGCGTTTACGTGCATTATCTCATTCTCACTAACGTCATAAGCTCCCGCTATTATCCTCATGTTACAAATTAAGAAACTGAAAGGTTAGGAAACTTTCTCAAAGTCACAGCTAGAAAATAACAGAGCAAAGAGTCAAACAGGTCCACCTGACTTGAAATCCATACGCTTAACCACTGCATTTGAAGGCAGAATTGACAAGATTTGATCACTGATTTAATTTATGGGACAAAGGAGAGAAGTAAATTCAAAACAAGTCTAAGGAATTAAGGTTGGTGAACTAGGAGAATGATGTTTATTCATTTATTCATTTCAACCGTTTTTTTTTTTTCTGGATATTGACTATATCCAAGCAGTGCGACAGAGCTATAGTAATGTACTTGAGAGCTATGATCCCTGCTCTCACAGAGCTTACCTTCAGTCGTGCATAGGAAAATCATTCAGGGGGAATATCAGTGGAGAAAATTATGAGCTCAGTTTTAACTATGGTTTTTTCTTAAGATTTTATTTATTTATTTTTAGACAGAAGGGAATGAAGGGAGAAAGAGATGGGGAGAAACATCAATGTGTGGTTGCATCTCACGTGGCCCCTACTGGGGACCTGGCCTGCAACCCAGGCATGTGCCCTGACTAGGAATCGAACCGGCGACCCCTTGGGTCACAGCCTGTGCTCAATCCACTGAGCTACACCAGCCAGGGCAGTTTTAACTATGTTGAAGTAATACAGTGCTCAAATAAAAGTGTCCAGTATGCATGGAAAATGTGGTATTAGAACTTGGTATAAAATGCTCTAAACCTCAAAAACCTATTCTTGGTCAAGGGAAATCAAAACTTTAGAAAAGCTGCCCTGGCTGGTGTAGCTCAGTGGATTGAGCGCGGGCTAGGAACCAAAGGGTCCCGGTTCGATTCCCAGTCAGGGCACATGCCTGGGTTGCAGGCCAGGTCCCCAGTGGGGGCCATGTGAGAGGCAACCACACATTGATGTTTCTCCCTCCCTTCTCCTCTCTCTAAAAATAAATAAATAAAATCTTTAAAAAAATATATCACTCTGTCACTTCAACCAATAACATTAAAAAAAAACTTTAGTAAAGCTATTTTCATTTAATGCTTCAGAAATCCTGCATGAGCTTTAAGAGTACAGTTTCAATGGTAGCTGGGCTGGAAGCCAGGGTGCAGGCATTTATAGGTATCAACTGTTCATGTGCAAAGCTTGATGGTGAAAAAAGGAAAAAAGCATGATAGCTCGGAGGACCATCAGAATTCAGCAACTTTGTTTTCTAAACTAAAGGAGACCTATACATATTTAAAAGCAGAGAGGGAAGGATTCTGTAGAAATGGGGAAGCTAAAGATTTTAGAAAGAGGAACCATTGAGAAAGCTGGCTGTGCAATGAAGTGAAGGGGGATGGACAGAAGCAAATGAGGCTGAGGTTTGAGAAGGGACGAGGGAACCTTTTTCCTCTAAGACAGGAAAGAAGGATGAGAGGGGAGAGAGGAGATCAAACGGCGTCAGAGAAAAGATGCACCAGAATGAGCAGTCTCGGTCCTTTTTTTTTTTTACAAAAAAAAATTTTTTTTATTTTTAGAGAGAGGGGAAGGGCGGGAGAAAGAGAGGGAGAGAAACATCCATGTGTGGTTGCCTCTCACGTGGCCCCCACTGGGGACCTGGCCTGCAACCCAGGCATGTGCCCTGACTGGGAATCGAACCGGTGACCTTTTGGTTCTCAGGCTGGCTCTCAACCCACTGAACCACACCAGCCAGGGCCTTTCTGGAGTTTTGATAATCCATCCCCTTCCCCAATTGACCTTTCTTAGTTTTTTGTTGTTTTTTTTTTTTTAAGAAAGGTCAATTGGGGAAGGGGATCGAGCTTTGTAAGGAAACAAAGAATTGAATTTGAAGTTTAGGTCTAAAAATGAATGAATGTGAGGGGTATTCAACAGCCTTATTTCAACCACTTTCTACTGCTTATAATAATAGTAGGTTGCACCATCCTCCAGTCTTTCTGATCAATTAAATCAAATTTTATCTCACCCAGGCCAACATTTAGATACTAAGACTCAGGCAGGATGCCATCAAAATCCATTAAAAATGGCTCTCTTCCCAGCAGTGATAGTGATGCAAACTCCCCTTAACTATCACATCCAATCTTGAATTAATTAATATCTCTGTTGGTGTCTGTTTTATTTTCGAGTCGTATAGTTCTTAGTGCCTCACTTTCTAACATTTTTTTTATTCCACTTGACATTCTTCAGCAAGTATTGAGTCTGCTCTACTTGAAAAAGAATTTGCCATTTTGGTTTCACTTATTTCTTGTCACAGGATATAACTAGAATACACACATATGCACAAAACAGAACAAACACAAAAGCTTCTTGAGGGTAGAGACCAGGCCTTATTTCTATTTATCCCTCTTTCCCAGGGAAGAGGACGACACACTGTTGAAGCTCAAGAAATGTTGACAAAGGAATGAATGATTATCTATACGCTGTTACGGAAAGAGCCCAAAACTGAGATCCAGATGTCAACTCTGGCTGGAATCTAGAGTGCCCCTTGGACCAAGCCATACATTCTCTGGGCCTTATTTTCCCCGTGGAAAAATGAGAGGATTGGATAATTTATTACTTCTGAATTTTTATACCATTTTTTAAGATTATTTATGTATGCATTTATTTTTAGACAGAAGGGAAGGGAGGGAGAAAGAGAGGGAGAGAAACATCAATGTGTGGTTGCCTCTCACGCGGCCCCCACTGGGGACCTGGCCTGCAACCCAGGCATGTGCCCTGACTGGGAATCGAACTGGCGACCCTTGGGTTCGCAGCCCACACTCAATCCAGCGAGCTACACCAGCCAGGGCTTTATACCATTTTTAAAAAAGATTTTATTTATTTATTATTTTTAGAGAGGGGAAGGGGGGAGAAGGAGACAGAGAGAAACATCAAGGTGTGGTTGATTCTCACACAACCCCCACTGGGGACCTGGCCCTCGGCCCAGGCATGTGCCCCAACTGGGAATCGAACCGGCGAACCTTGGATTCGCAGCCTGTGCTCAATCCACTGAGCTATGGCAGCCAGGGCTGAATTTTTGTACCATTTTTATACAGATAAAATTTCAGGTTTCCAAGTAACAATATTTAGATTGCTGTTAGAAACTTTTTCTTAGTCCCTGGCCAACCAGATGTGCTACTCAAAGTTCTGTCCATTGGGAAGCTTTCCCTTCCCTAGTGTCTTTTCAGAGTACCCTACGGTGGGGTTGTAGTGTTGGAGTCAGTCACTTTCAGATGGTGCCAGCTTAACTATGCAAAGTTATGTGCAAACTAGGCTCATGTATGTATTTCTTTTTTATCTTAAGGCATTTGGTCACAGGTAACTTACCATGAGACCATAGGTATGAATTGAGGGAGGGACAGCAGTATGGCAGGAGGAGGTGCTACGGGAATCTGGGCCACCTGCTTATTACATTAACTTATGTCTTCAGAGCCTGATGGGGCTCCATCCCACGTATACATTTTCCATGAGATGATGAAATACTTCTGGGCACCACAGACTTTACGGCCAGGTAGCTTAGATAACACTGTTTGTGATGGGATACCTGTGTCTTATCCTCACTTGGCCAGGCATTCCATCTCCACTGGAAACCATCAGCAAACCAGAAGATTCTTCTGAAAAGGAGATCACCCAGCAAAACTGGCAATCAATTGAGGTGAGCAAGGTGGACATCCCAGCAGGTTTCTACTAGACATTCTCAAACTCCCATGCCCCTAATTTTAACACCGCCTTTTCCCAGCCCCCGCCTTGGAGCCCAGGGCTCTTCTGCAATCCCCCTGTATGAATAGATGAATGAGAAATGATAAACCTCTTCAATCTAAGAATTAGGGAACTTTTAAAGTGTTTAGATGTTTGTAAAGAACCACAGGGACTGAGCAATGGTGAACCGAAGTAATGGGATTTAAGTATTAATAAGTAAACTTTTGGGCTGGGTAGAGAGGGTTCACTTACCTACCGCCTCTCTTATTTTTTTTTTTTTTGCAATGATTACGCCAAACTTTTTTTTTCTTGATAACATCATGATTTATTCTACACACAAGAAACAAATGGATGATAGAGATACAATCAGTTCTGCTCTTATATAACATGTTCATTTCTTTTTTTTTAATTTTAATTACTTTACTGTTGTTTAATTATAGTTGTCTGCATCCTCACACCTACTGCCTCTCAAATCACCTTTTAACTGCCAACTACTCTGCCCAGTAACTGCTGCTTTACAGTTATTGGGAGGGCCAGGTTTACTCTCTGCTCCAGTCATCTTACCATTAAATATTCAACACTTCCCCTTTATTCCACCCGCCGTACCCTACTACCATTCCTGTGGTTTATGAAAGTATTCCTAGTCAATCCTGGATTGAAAAGAGAACGTTCAACAATAAAAAATTTAAAAAAAGACTAAACCCATCAAATAAATTAAGTACTTACACTGTACATTTCATTCAGAGTAAAAGTGCTCCCTCCCTTTTGTAAATACCTACTTATAGGTTGTCCAGTATCACCTAGGCAACAAGATAGAATAACAGTGTTCTTGTCATTCTTCACCAGAAATTAATCAGATCCTACCCTGCAGAACACTTCTAGGACTATGACTGCCAGTGTCTCAACTCCTTCTCAGCAGTAAGTCATAATTAATAATTAGGCTATTTCTCTGGTAGCTCTCATTCCATCACTACTGGTCCATCTCCTGTTGTTGGTGGCTGTTTTACATTACCACGGGGCAGGTTTCCAATGGCCTATAGGCTTCCATAGATGTTTTATTTTTATTTTATAATATTAATTTTTTTTAAAGAGCCACATTTCGAAGGCTTTTTTTTAAAAAGACTTTATTTATTTTTAGACAGAAGGGAAGGGAGGGAGAAAGAGAGGGAGAAAAACATCAATGTGTGGTTGCCTCTCACGTGGTCCCCACTGGGGACCTGGCCTGCAACCCAGGCACGTGCCCTGACTGAGAATCGAACCAGCGACCCTTTGGTTTGCAGCCCACACTCAATCCACTGAGCTACACCAGCCAGGGCTGATGTTTTAGCCAGATCTAATCACTATGAACCTCCAGCAGACCCACTCCCTTCCCCATCCCAATACTGTTATACACATGAACTTACGTTAAATGAATGCAAAAGTCACGGAAACTGTGGAGTAGAGTGTATAGACCAATTGCGTGTCTATTTGACAGACAACCGTTTGCTTTCTTTTTAAGCATTCACTAGATCATTTCCTTGTTTATCTCCTTTGGGCTGCCGCCCTCAGTTATTTCGCAGTCTACCAGATATTTGGCATTCCCTAAAGCACAGGGCTCTTGACAGTTGCCCCGATTCACTCTAGTTTAGGAATGATGCTTCCTGGCTGGTGCGCATATGCGTGATATGCACAGAGTCCCTGGTAGCAGCAATTTGTATTTAATAGAGAAATTTGAGACTACTTTACTTTTTAACAGTCTGTAAAGTGCCATATTAATATTAATTGTTATTAATTACCATTATGTAGTAGGAAAAGTCAGTATCTTCTTTGGTGAAAACCACAGTTGCCTCAGGAATATATGGTAATTTCCCTAGTCGGCTTTGGTTCTTGGCTCAGCTCATAAACAATATTCAGCTTGTGAATGTACAGAGAATTTATTTATAGCCTTGACAGTTCTTTTAACTGTTTAAAAATCAACATAATCCAAATGAAGCCTGTCAGGAAAATAATTGATTCATATTCATTCTATCGGTGACCTTCCACAGAAAGAAATTAAGGATTGCATAAATATAGAACAGATAAGAACAGGCAAAAGTTCAGTAAACTGCTGTTATTACAGTTGATAAAATTATGTATATTTTTATTTTTTCTGTGTACCTCATATTTCCACAGTGTAGTTCTACAATGACCTTTGGCACCTTTTACAAGAAGACTTATGCTTATTTTAATTTGTTCCTCAACTGCAGGGATGGCAAATATATGGCACATATGTTGCCAGTCCCCGCTCTCCTGTTCATAGCAGACAGTGCTAGTCAGTTTTGACATTCTTTGTCATTAATTTGGAAGTAATACCATAATCTTTTGCAATCCAGCCCTCTACACAGTTATGTGAATAGATCAAGAGTACTTACCTGAGATGAAAGCCATTTGTCATTCTTGTTTTAACCTTAAAACGTCATCTCATATCTTATCAAGGATCAGTGGTGTCAAGGAGTAGAAACTCAATCTATCTTAAGAAAGGGAAATTTATTATATGAATACAACAGCCCTGGCTGGTGTGGCTTAGTTGTTTGGAGCATCTTCCTGTACACCAAAAATTGTTGCAGGTTCAATTTCCAGTTAGGACACGTACCTAGGTTGCAGGTTCAATCCCTGATTGAAGCGTGTATGGCAGGCAAGCGTTTGATGTTTCTCTCTCTCATATCAATAAACATTTTTTTAAAAAAAGAATAAAACAGATACTATTACAGGTGTCTGGTCTCTGAAGTACAGTCAGGCCACAGAATGATTGAAACTAAAATTGGCAAATTGCTTGCTGTTTCTCTGGATGGCCGCGTAATGGCTTTCCAACATTATCTGTCTCCTCTTTCTTAGGACTATCATTTTCTACTTTCTGACTCTCATGCCTTCCTGGCTGGACTCTGAATGTTATTTAATTCAAGCTTCCACATAGTTCTCTCAGTAGAATCTCTGTGTCTCTTATTTAAAATTCTCAAGAAAACAAATCTGATGGCCAACACATTTATGGGTTCCTGGGAGGTCAGCTGTATACTTTTGGTTCAGCCAGGGTTAGGGGAGTGGAATCATTGTAAGAAGTTCTGTCCCTCACAGAGCTATGAACGTGCCAGATCAAACCTCAACAAGTTGTGTCATGGTGAGCAAACCGACTATCTAATCTGATCACATATATTCTCTGTCCTTCCTGAGTCAGTTTGCCAGATGAAACACAGGAGACCCAATTTATTTTGTATTTCAGATAAACTATGAATATTTTTTAAAGATTTTATTTATTTCTTTTAAGATAGAAGGGAAGGGAGGGAGAAAGAGAGGAAGAGAAACAGCAATGTGTGGTTGCCTCTTACATGTTCCCCACTGGGGACCTGGCCTGCAACCCAGGCATGTGCCCTGACTGGGAATCGAACCGGCGACCCTTTGGTTCGCAGTCCACGCTCAATCCGCTGAGCTACACCAGCCAGGGCAAATTATGAATATTTTTGATACCAAAAAAAGAATAGAAGCTGTTTAGGGGCAGAGTCCGATTAATGTACATTCTATGTGCATTAGGTAGTGGAGTGTTTGGAGCACCATGAATATATAACAAATGCCACAATTTCAAAAAATAACTTTTCTGGAAGAGTTTCATCAAAAGAAGGAATTGAAGAGGTGTTGACCAGGGCTTGTGGCTTTTGGGTGGGATTTGTTTAGAGTTTTCCACACCACTCATTCCTCCTCAACAACCAAATCAAAACCAAAGTACTGATTACAAAGGACTGAATTACTCATTATGGCCAGACAACACCCAATAAGCAAACATTGGGTGCTGCTAAGAGGTAGAATGTGGATACAGCTTAGATTTTCGACTTAGGACAAGGGCCCCCAACTCTCTATGTGAATTATAATTTTGGGGCCAACTTGCATGTTCCTGTGTGTAAGAAGAGGATAGGGAGTAGGGAGAGACAGAGAGAGAGAATGAATGAGAGTTTAAAATAGACTCCAGTCCACTTACCCAGCCAGCAAAATGAACGAGGATCCCAGGCATACCTCATACAATATACCTGGTCAGAGGTTGCATAGAGAGCATGACAAACACAAATCACCCTTCAAGGCAGTGACCTTACCCGCTAGTAACATGTAACCTAATGCATGTTACACTCTGTACAATCAGATTAGCCACTTTTTCCAGTGGGGAGGAGTCAGTGCAAGGGGTGGGGTGTGAGAGGACACTTCCTCTCTAGTACTTCCCTCTTATTTTTCTATTTTCTGATGTTAACTATTATTAAGACAGTAGCAAACTTCACCAAGTATATTAGTGTCCTGGGACTGTCATAACAAAGTACCAGGTGGTTGAAACAAGAGAAATTTTTAAAATTATAACCCAAGGATATATTTATTGATTTTAGAGGGAGAGGAAGGAAGAGAGAGAGAGAGAGAGAGAGACAGACAGATAGACACAAACATCAATGTTAGAGAGAAACATTGATCGGTTGCCTCCCAGACACACCCTGACTGGAGATTGAACCCACTACCTAAGCATATGCCCTGACAGGGGATTGAACCCGCAACCTTTGCATGTATGGGACAATGATTCAACCACCTGGCCAGGGAAACAAGAGAAATATTTTATCTTGCAGTATTGAAGGCTAGAAATCTGAGATCAAGAACAATATTCTTTCCCCTCTCAAGGTTGTAAGGAAGGAGCTTTTCCAGGCCTTTCTCCTAGCTTCTGGTTGGCTTTCTCCTTGGCTTGTGGCAGCATAACTCCAGTCTTCACATGGCATTCCCTCTGTTTGCTTGTCTGGATCCAACTTTCCCTTTTTTATAACAATACCAGTAAGATTGGATCAGGGGGCTCATTCTACTATAGTATGACCTCATCTTAACTAATGTCATCTGCAATGACCCTAGTTCCAAATACAGTCACATTCTGAGGTATTAGAGTTAGGACTTCAATATGAATTTGGGAGGGGATACAATTCAACCCATAAATACCAAGGTATTCCATTACTCTTTTTTTTTAATTTTTTAAAAGATTTTATTCCCTTATTTTTAGACAGAAGGGAAGGGAGGGAGAAAAAGAGGGAGAGAAACAGCAATGTGTGTTTGCCTCTCACATGGCCCCCACTGGGGACCTGGCCTGCAACCCAGGCATGTGCCCTGGTTTGCAGCCCGCGCTCAATACACTGAGCTACACCGGCCAGGGCCCATTACTCTTAAAGTACGTATTCCTTGCAGCATCTCTTGGATTTGTTTGCCTCTTATTTAAGCACTCCTTACAAAAGTGTTTCAGTGTAGATTCTGTGTGGCAGGCCTTACATGCTTGAATAAAACTTGATCCGCATTACCCTTGGTACAACAGAGGTGTACAAAAAAAGGTGAGCTTTAGAAAAAGAAACAAAACAAAAACACTGATATACATATGTACATAGGTATATCCATACATATCCGTTTTTGTGCATATATATGTATATATGTATATACATATATACATATATATACACAAAAATATATATGCTGTCCAGATGAAAAATAGAAACATTGTACATAGGACAATGACACCTCAGTCCCCTTCAAAGTAGGCACCTTGGGACCTCATACAGTTCTCCCAGTCCCCATCAGCTGCCCTGTCATATTTTCCTGGATCTCATCGACAGTCTGAAATCTTATCTCTTTCAAAGGTGATTTTAGTTTTGGGAAAAGCCAAAAGTCACAGGGCGCCAAATCTGGGCTGTAGTGGGGCCGAGTCACCTGGGTGACTTGATGTTTTGCCAAAAAACTCTGCAAGAGATGTGATGCATGAGCTGGTGTGTTGTGGTGATGAAGCTGCCAATCACTATTTGCCCATAGCTTCAGCCTTCTGAATCATTCAAATAGTTTCCATACAGGAATGTTCAAGCTTAATGCAAAATTTGATGCAGATTCATTGCTCCACTTGCTCAGTCAGTTTGAATGAGACAGCCACAAACACACATGCTCCCTCAAGGGTATTTACCACCCCCACTGACTAGTACAGTGAAGTCATCATTGTTGACACATGCGCATTCCAGTTCTACTCTCCTCAGTTGCCAGGTTACATCAATGTCATGGAAACCATTCCCATTCTATTAAAAATGGCTTGATTCTTCCTGGGAAGACTATACACATGCATGGAATCATGGGTTGTCATGGTCACAAAAGAAAATTTTTTCCCTGTATTCCAGCATCCAGTACATAGTTAATGGACAATGGAGGTGTTCTTTGGGGAACTGGCTACCATATAAAAGTAGTTTAAAGATCTAGAGCACCATAAATCTCTATTTTAGACTTTTATAGTTTAGTACATGGTAACAGTGATAACAAATGAAAGTGGTATGAATTAGAGTGGTATAGTAGTCCAGACTGGTTTGCTGATAGCCCAGTAGTCTAGCAATTGGCATATGGGTGCTGAAATAGCTTACTCCCATCACTTTACTCTCTTAAGTGATTATGCAGTGTTTTTTTTTCAATGTGTGGTTGCCTCCCATGTGCCCCCTACTGGGGGCCCAACCTGACCTGCAACCCAGGCATGTGCCCTGACTGGGAATTGAACTGGCGACTCTTTGATTCGCAGTCCACGCTCAATCAACTGAGCTACACCAGCCAGAGCCCATTACTCTTAAACTACATAGGCCTTGCAGCATCTCTTGGATTTGTTTGCCTCTTATTTAAGCACTCCTTACAAAAGTGTTTCAGTGTAGATTCTGTGTGGCAGGCCTTACATGCTTGAATAAAACTTGATCCGCATTACCCTTGGTACAACAGAGGTGTACAAAAAAAGATGAGCTTTAGAAAAAGAAACAAAACAAAAACACTGATATACATATGTACATAGGTATATCCATACATATCCGTTTTTGTGCATATATATGTATATATGTATATACATATATACATATATATACACAAAAATATATATGCTGTCCAGATGAAAAATAGAAACATTGTACATAGGACAATGACACCTCAGTCCCCTTCAAAGTAGGCACCTTGGGACCTCACACAGTTCTCCCAGTCCCCATCAGCTGCCCTGTCATATTTTCCTGGATCTCATCGACAGTCTGAAATCTTATCTCTTTCAAAGGTGATTTTAGTTTTGGGAAAAGCCAAAAGTCACAGGGCGCCAAATCTGGGCTGTAGTGGGGCCGAGTCACCTGGGTGACTTGATGTTTTGCCAAAAAACTCTGCAAGAGATGTGATGCATGAGCTGGTGTGTTGTGGTGATGAAGCTGCCAATCACTATTTGCCCATAGCTTCAGCCTTCTGAATCATTCAAATAGTTTCCATACAGGAATGTTCAAGCTTAATGCAAAATTTGATGCAGATTCGTTGCTCTGCTTGCTCAGTCAGTTTGAATGAGACAGCCACAAGCACACATGCTCACTCAAGGGTATTTACCACCCCCACTGACTAGTACAGTGAAGTCATCATTGTTGACACATGAGCATTCCAGTTCTACTCTCCTCAGTTGCCAGGTTACATCAATGTCATGGAAACCATTCCCATTCTATTAAAAATGGCTTGATTCTTCCTGGGCAGACTATACACATGCATGGAATCATGGGTTGTCATGGTCACAAAAGAAAATTTTTTCCCTGTATTCCAGCATCCAGTACATAGTTAATGGACAATGGAGGTGCACAGCACACATGCTCCCTCAAGGGTATTTACCACTCCCACTGACTAATACAGTGAAGTCATCATTGTTCACACATGCGCATTCCAGTTCTACTCTCCTCAGTTGCCAGGTTACATCAATGTCATGGAAACCATTCCCATTCTATTAACAATGGCTTGATTCTTCCTGGGCAGACTATACACATGCATGGGATCATGGGTTGTCATGGTCACAAAAAAATTTTTTTTCCCTGTATTCCAGTATCCAGCACATAGTTAATGGACAATGGAGGTGTTCTTTGGGGAACTGGCTACCATATAAAAGTAGTTTAAAGATCTAGAGCACCATAAATCTCTATTTTAGACTTTTATAGTTTAGTACATGGTAACAGTGATAACAAATGAAAGTGGTATGAATTAGAGTGGTATAGTAGTCCAGATTGGTTTGCTGATAGCCCAGTAGTCTAGCAATTGGCATATGGGTGCTGAAATAGCTTACTCCCATCACTTTACTCTCTTAAGTGACTATGCAGTGTTTTTTTTTTTCAATGTGTGGTTGCTTCCCATGTGCCCCCTACTGGGGGCCCAACCTGACTTGCAACCCAGGCATGTGCCCTGACTGGGAATTGAACCAGTGACCCTTTGGTTCGCAGGCCAGTGCTCAATCCACTGAGCTATACCAGCCAGGGCTATGCAGTATGTTTTTATTGTTTGCTATAGGAGCCTCAAAAGATCATCAGAGAAAGTGGAGAAAGGTTTAGTTTTAACAATTTCACTCATTGTCATTGCTATTCTTTCAATTAAAGTAAAATATATATGACAGACTGATAGTAATTTATTTCTTCATCTTCTTTACTAGTCTTTTCAATTTGTTATTTTTATTAGGGCACATAAAAGGATAATTCTAAACAAGTAAAACTATCTGAAAGTTCTTTGATGTAAGTTATCATTAGTTCCTGCTTATATTAAAGATGGCCCTTTCTACGCATTGTATAAATAATTACAAAACTAGTTAATCACGTTTAACCCTTGTTTTCTAAGGTCACAGCAGCATAGGAATAATTGAGGGTTGCATATGGATTACAATTAAGGAAATACTTGGCTGAAGTACCCACAGAGCTATTTTCCTATTTTTGTTTCCCTTCCTTTGCTGCTTTTGATTCTTAAGGACTGTACATAATGAGGCAGGGACTGTAGGATTTTGAAAACTGATAAAATTGAAAAAATTTAATAAGTCCCTGCTTGACGCCACCACAAACATCGCACCTCTGGTGTGTCACTTCTTTATCGCCGCTTAAAGATCTGTGTTCCCTAGTACCATAGCGCAGTCAGCTCGCCTCCCCAATCCTAGCCAAAAATGCCCTTCTTGCTTAATGAGCATTCCTTTAATTCTTCACAGCTTCCCCTCCCCACAGGAGGGTAGAAGAGAGAGGATCTCTATGCATCATTTCAGTTCCATGCTAATATAATTTCATGTAGAAAATAGAGGGGTAGGCAAAGGTAGGCTTAGAGTTGTTCATATGGAAAAATACAAATGAATAAATGAATAATGGTACGAGAATAAACTCTGTTTCCCATACTCACAACTATACACCTACTTTTGCCCACCTCTGTATGTGTGAGACATGTTTGAAATCTGACCTTGTAGCACTTTTTTAAAGTTATGGGTTTTTACAAAGAGTTGTACTAAATGAAATAAAATAAATATAATTCATTTGAGTCCCATATTCAGGAGCAAGGCATGAATTTTGGAGATGAGTGTAAGGAAGGTGGATTCTATAGAAACCAAGCACAGGGCACTATAGAAAGACAGTCTTAAGCTGTGAGAACTTAAGTAAACATTAAAAAATAAACTTAATTTTGTTGAGACTTTGAAGGCAAATCCACAGGAAGGAGGAGTCCAGGGTACCCATTTTTCAATTCCTTTCTAGATTTGTGTATGTGTGTATGTTTGTATGTTTATGGTTTCCATCCAAGTGACCAGATCTAAACAAGATACATCAAAAGAGCTTTCTGTCTCTAAAATTCCATAATAATTACAATACAATAATTTGTTATGCAATGCATTTAATTAATATTTTTCAAATAAATTGCCTCTGAGATGGACAGGACAAATCTCCATCGTGATTGCCAAGTGGATTTTCCCTTTGTATGGTATATCTTAAAGATGATGGGCATAAAGTAGTGGTATAAGTTTGCTTCTTCACAGGTGGTTTTTATTTTTATTGAGCTCCTAATTCCTACTTTTATTGAAGTTAAGAGTGACTTTGTCAAGTTTTAGTCATTACTAATGATTATTTCCCTTGCACTATTACTATCATTGTCATATATCATTTTATCACTGTCACTCACATTACCATAGAATGCATTGACTTTGGAATCTACCTTATTAAAGGACTTGGCAAAAGGCTTCACTTTGCAAGAAAAAGGTAAACCTTGAGCACTTCTCTTCTTGGCCTCAGAAATATCATTGACAAAAGACTCAGAAGTATTTCTGCAAACAAAGCGTTTTCCCCTATAGTGTTGACAAGAGTTGACTAACTCAGATCTAGATAAAATGTCTACCATACCTGTACTAAATGACCTTTTTAGGTTAGGATACCTGGAGGACTTGGTATGTTTCTGTAAACTGGGTGACTTTAGTAGCAAGATTTGATTTTGTGGACAGTTTTGATAAGGTGTTTCAGTTGGCATCAGTGGATATTGGAGACTGGTTGGTGAAGGTGGCCTGACTGCCCTATTTGGAAAGGATGAACAAATTCGACTGCCTCCCTTATGGGCATAAGCTAGCTTATGTGACTTAGATCGACTGTGCTTTCTATATGACTTTCTAGACACTCTTTTGGGCCTTGATGGCTTGATCAAATTTTCTGTACTAGATGGTATAGATGGACTTTCTGGACTTGAGGAACGGATTACATTTTCTGAGCTGGATGATGATTTTTCTGGACCTGAAGGCTCAGATAACTTGTCCATATAAGATAACATGGGTTGTTTTTCTGGAATGCATGAATTGTCTCTCTTGTATTTACTAAATGATAGTATGGATGACCTCGATAACTTGGCTGCCACACATCTCTTGATCCTGAAAATATAGAAAATGTGGAGTGTGATAATTTAAAACAAAAGAGTGTTATTACTATCGCCAAAAAACATAAGCTACTGTGTCAGTTTAGACTTTTGGTCTTTTTTTGGCTCTACTAGGAAAATTAAAAACAGTAAGAATTGGAGTGTGGTGAAAGCCATGATTCACATTATACATGTGAACTCATGTTGAATTCGTGCTTTTGCTTTTTCTTCACAGTATTTTACTGTTTCAACCACTTTAGATAATTATATAGTCTACATATAGAATAATACAAAGTTGTTTTATATCTATTATTCAGAGAGAGAATTTCGTTTATTCCAGAAATTAAACTTTTTATAAAAAAATCACTAGTTGAGGACTTCTGGCCAAGAGGGAGCCTTGGGTAGATACACTTTGCCTCCTCGCACAACCAAAAGAAGGACAATAGCAAATTTAAAAACAAAAAACAACCATAACTGCCAGAAAATCTAGCTGTATGGAAGTCCAACTACCAAGGAGTTAAAGAAGAAACATTTATTCAGACTGGTAGGAGGGGTGGAGATGGGCAGCTGGAGCAGAGAAGATGCGCAGCAAGGCAGTGGCTGGAGGACAGGGCCACTGAGGCAGTGGCTGGCAGACTGGACAGTTCCACATTTGCATGCAGATAAACTGGGAGGAACAACTAGGGAGTGAGATAGACCATGCAACCCAGGGTTCCAGTACAGGGAAATAAACCCTCAAAACCTCTGGGGGGGGGTTGCGATGGCAGGAGAAACTCCCAGCCTCACAAGAGAGTTCATTGGAGAAACCCACAGGGTCCTGGAATGTACACAAACCCACCTACCTGGGAATCAGAACCAGAAGGGCTCAATTTGCTTGTTGGTAGCAGGAGAAGTGACTGAAAGCTGGCAGAGAGCCCAGTCAGTGACATTGTTCCCTCTCAGACCCCTCCCCCACATACAGCACCACAATGCAGCCATGCGGGTTGCCCTGCCCTGATGAATACCTAAGGCACTGCCCCTTACTATGCAACAGGCATTCAGAGACAAAAAAAAAAAGCCCAAATGAAAGAACAGATCGAAGTTCCAAAAATAGAACTAAGCATTGAAGAGATAGCCAGCCTATCAGATGCAGAGTTCAAAACACTGGTAATCAGGTAAAATATACAGGGAACCAATAGTGATGGGAAGGAAACCAGGACTCAAATCAATTTTTTGGAGCAGAAGGAAGAAATAAACATTCAACCTGAACAGAATGAAGAAACAAGAATTCAAAAAAATGGGGAGAAGCTTTGGAACCTTTGGGACAACTTTAAATGTTCCAACATCCGAATCATAGGAATACCAGAAGGAGAAGATGGAGAGCAAGAAATAGAAAACTTATTTGAACAAATAATGAGGGAAAACTTACCCATTCTGGCAAAGAAAAGAGACTTCCGGGAAGTCCAGGAAGCTCAGAGAGTCCCAAGGAAATTGGACCCAAGGAAGCACACACCAAGGCACATCATAATTACATTACCCAAGATGAAAGATAAGGAGAGAATCTTAAAAGCAGCAAGAGAAAAGGAGACAGTTACCTACAAAGGAGTTCCCATAAGACTTACAGCTGATTTCTTAAAATAAACCTTGCAGGCAAGAAGGGACTAGAAAGAAGTAGTCGAAGTTATGAAAGGCAAGGACCTACATCCAAGATTACTGTATTCAGCAAAGCTATCACTTAGAATGGAAGGGCAGATAAAGTGCTTCCCAGATAATATCAAGTTAAAGGAGTTCATCATTACCAAGACCTTATTGTATGAAATGGTAAAGGGGCCTTCTAAGAAAAAGAAGATAAAAAATATGAACCGTAAAATGACGACAAACTCACAACTGTTAACAACTGAACCTAAAATAAAAACAAAAATAAGCAAATGACTACAACAGGAACAGAATCACAGAAATGGAGGTCACACAGAGGTTTATCAGTGGGGAGGGGGAGGGAGGAGAAGGAAGGAAAAGGTACAGGGAATAAGAAGCATAAGTGATAGGTACAAAATAAACAAGGGGAACTTAAGAATAGTATGGGAAATTGAGAAGTCAAAGAGCTTATATAAGACCCATGGACATCAACTAAGTGGTGGGGAATGTGGGTGGGAGAGGGGGATGCAGGGCGGAGGGGAATAAAAGGGAGAAAAAAATGGGACAACTGTAATAGCATAATCAATAAAATATATTTTTTAAAAAAATCACAAGTTGATACATAACTGGTAAACAAATATCACAACTTGTCACAAGGGAAAAAATACTCTTTAGACCAAAGTCATTGTTTTCCTATTATATTTATAGCATCAAGTTATCTATCTGTGCATATTTATACCCACAATATTCCCCTAAAGCTAAAGGGAAAAGCATTGGTATACTTTAGTCATCAGTCCTTGGACTGGGAAATATTTAGGGAACCACTACATTAGGGTCAGACTGATCCTTCTTTATGAAAGACAGTGACTGAAATCATGAGAACGGTCATAACTTTTCATGTTAATACTTCTTAAAATGCTAGATTATCCAAAATGTTTCACTATCTTTGGAATGCAGACCAACTCCTTCTCTTTCCCCTTTTTTCATTCTCCCTGTCTTATTCAGTCATGCCCTATTTTCCTAGACTCAATTTATAATGAAATTAATAGCCTGGGGCTCAGCTGAACCCTGAATAGGAGACAGCTTTGGCTAAAGTTGATAATGTGACTGAGAATATTTAAGAACTGATGTCATTTAAGTATAGGTATCCACCCCCAAGATGTTGGTAGCACTTTAGAATTCTACAGTTAACATTAAGTAACTGCTCCAACAATGAAACCTTCATTATATGTACACACATACACACACCCTTTGCATTCTTAATTCAAGGTATAACACTTACGCTTCTGCTTTGGGGAAATCGTCGGTCAAACAGTTGTAATGGAGAAATAAAAAAGAGAGAATGATAAAAACTGTGCACGTAATACCAATTATATGAACACGTAGATGTTTTCTGAAATTGTCCATTCTGCTCAGGGTTGTTGGTTCAAGGTCCTTGGCTCCTGTTGAAGAGACTGTATGACAAGAGAATGTGTTAGGTAAGGAAGTTTTCTTCCATTTTAATAGTGGCTTGTCACTATACGTCAAAATCAAATTTCTTTGGCTTTTTAAAGCATAAATGTTTGATTGTCATTTTCTTCACATCCCTAGCCACAGTCTAGAAGCCACATCTGGGAGCTATCTCTGGCTAATCAGCATAATTACCTGGGTTACCCCTGCATCATGTGCCCCATTACTTAAGATTTTGACTGTGTGTGTATGTCTTGCATGTTTGAATGTACTTGAGTGTTAATGTGTGTGTGTACGGTGGGAAAGAGGATGGGACAAGTAAAACCCTTGTTGAAACCTACTATGTGTTAGATACCATGCCATATTCATTCACATATTATTATGCAGTTTGGTTGGGAATGGGGGTTAGTGGATTGGGTGGAGAAGGAGAGTGAAGACAGATAATATGTCTATACATATTTTTTAAAGATTTTATTTATTTATTTCTAGACAGAGGTGAAGGGAGGGAGAAAGAGAGGGAGAGAAACATCAATGTGTAGTTGCTTCTCATGTGCCCCCTTCTACTGGGGACCTGGCCCACAATACAGGCATGTACTCTGACTGGGAATCAAACTGGTAACCCTTTGGTTCACAGGCCAGCACTCAATCCACTGAGCCACACCAGCCAGGGCAATAGGTCTATACTCTTTATGCTTCTATGTTGCTTGAATTTTTCACACATAATAAAAACAGATATCCTAGTTCTTTTTTTAATTACTTTATTGCTGTTCAATTACAGTTGTCTACATCCTCTCCCCTCCCCT
>PVJI01016628.1:0-13347 GCA_004026765.1 Micronycteris hirsuta | reverse complement strand
AAATAAAAAGATTCATATTCAGAGCTTCATTCAAATGCTGCTTTTACCAAGGAAACAACTGTATTTGAGATGGTTCAGCCTGTTCTAGGGCTTTATGACATCATACCTTCGGTGTCATATTCTGACAACATAATGTCACCATGGGGAAGTATGGGCTTCAGTGTAGGTCAAATTAAGTGCATTGGATTTTATTCTAGGAAAAATGGAGTTCCACTAAAGAGTTTCTGGCTAGAGAGTTTCATGATAAGATCTGCACTTTAGAAAAACCACACAGACTGTTGTCAAGGGAATAGATTGGAGGGGCACAAGTGGAAGAAAGTAGTAAGACCGTTAGGAAGTTGTCCAGATGATAGAAGATGGTAGCTTGAAGCAGAGTGGTGGTGGTGAAGATGGAGAAAAAGCGATGAATTTGAGAAATACATTGACAGTTGGTAGAACTAGATGATAGGTATAGGCTATGGGGCATGAGGGGTAGAGAGGGAGCAGGGATGATTCATTCATTCAACCAAAAAAGTGTTCAGTGTCTGTTATGTGACAGGAAGGTTTGCACTAGGTACTCAGCATGCAAATAGACATGGTTTCTGCCTTCAAGAAGTTTGAAATCTATGCCCTGGCTGGTGTAGCTCAGTGGATTGAGCGCGGGCTGGGAACCAGACGGTTCCGGTTCGATTCCCAGTCAGGGCACATGCCTGGGTTGCGGGCTGGGTCCCCTATGAGGGCCATGTGAGAGGCAACCATACATTGCTGTTTCTCTCCCTCTCTGTCTCCCTCCCTTCTCCTCTCTCTAAAAATAAATAAATAAAATCTTTAAAAAAAAAAGAAGTTTGAAATCTAGTTGGAGAGACAGACTTGTAAACGAACAATCACTAGGGAGCGTGGGTATATACTGCCATGCCGGCTGTGCAGGGTACAGGGCCACAGGAGCACACAAAGGGAGTATGTATTCACAGTAGGGAATCCTGTAGGAGATGACCCTTGAGCTGAAGTGAGGTTTTTAATTTGTTGTTTAATGAGAACAGGAATCCCTTGAAATCAGAAAGGAAGGGAAGAATATTGTATTGCAAACAGGTAAATCAATATTTATAAAACACGGTTGAGGAAACTTCAATTTCATGTGGCTAAAATGAATAGTACAGGGTGGGGATAGCTGGAAATAAAGCTTAAATGAGTAAACTGGGTAACCCTTACAAAAGTATTGTGTTAAAGGCCTTTCTTTAACTCTGTTTCCTCATCTCTGAAATGAATAGAGAAGAGATGGAAGGACATGTCCTATAAGAGGGGCAATCTTTGAAATCATTGTTTTGGGACCATTACAATAGAACAAAATTAAGTAGTTTTTGGAAAAAACAAATCATTTTTACCCTGAAACTCTAAATAATCCTGCTCCCCAAATACCTTTATATCTCAATGAAGCCAGGGGGGAAAAAACCCAAACAGGAAAATGTTCTTTATCCCCTTTTGAATAAAATGTTCTTATTTTGAGTGATTCCTGGCAAGTGAAAGAATGTATCTGTCAATTCCTTTTAAAATCAGGGTGTTTTTTTTTTCCTAGTATGGAAAGACAGTTGATTGACAATATTGTAAAGCCAGTATTTGAGAAATAACTTTCAAATGAATTTAACTATTAACTTAATTTTAGCCCTGGCTGGTGTAGCTCAGTGGATTGAGCGCTGGCTGGGAACCAATGGGTCCCGGTTCGATTCCCAGTCAGGGCACATGCCTGGGTTGCAGGCCAGGTCCCCAGTGAGGGCCACGTGAGAGGCAACCATACATTGGTGTTTCTCTCTCTCTCTGTCTCCCTCCCTTCCTCTCTCTAAAAATAAAAAAAATTAACTTAATTTTCACAATAATAGAGAAACACTACTTTTTTTGCTCTAACATAAATTTATATGATTTTATTTGTAGGCTCACATGAATGCCATGTTAGAATTCATTTCATTCAAATTCTGGGTAGAATTTTGATTAAAATTATACTTTAAAATCCCGTTACTTGCTTCACATGTTGTGATTGTTTTTTATTGTTGCCAGAACTAGGCTGAGACCCAATGAGGCACTTGCCTCTGGCACAAAATTTAAGTGGTGCCCAAACACTCAGTAATCAGATAAATAATATTTTAATGCAATATTTAAAAATCAAAATTGATGCCGAAAGACCCATGATATACAAAATGTCAAACAATTTTTTTGAAGGCAGACTTTGATCCTGTACTTGCGCTTTCCCCATAATCCCGAGTGTGCATCTTTGGCCTGCTGGGCCATCCTTATCCTTGTCTACTTTAAAAATCAGAAGAGCAGGGTTCAAGGATTTATTGTGTTGTCCCCAAGACTCCTAGAAATCTCTTTTGGTCATCTGCCCCAGAACTCTGTTCCTGGGCTGCGGTTTGATGATTACCCTCTTTTATCTTACTGTCTTGCTCCCACAGTTTGGCCAGTACTGTTCCAAGTTGAATCAGAAATACCGAAGATTGTCCTAACTCCTACGTGGCAAGTTGGAATCCTTGGCTCTTTTCTTTGTAAAACTGACGAACCTCTCTGGGGTTTCCTCCTCATGGTTTTCTACTGCCCTCCTCTGGACCTCAATTGTCAGTGCAATTCCACTGCTGGCCCTCAATTTTTTATCCGTAGGTTTTTTAAAGTATATTTTATTGATTATGCTATTACAGTTGTCCCCATATTTTCTCCCTCTTATCACTTCTCCGCCCTACACCCCCAACATCCAACATTCCCCACCCCCTTAGTTCATGTCCATGGGTTGTACATATAAGTTCTTCGGCTTCCCTGTTTCCTATACTATTCTTAACCTGCCCCTGTCTATTTTATACCTACCAATTATGCTTCTTATTCCCTGTAACTGCACCCCTATTCTTCCCCTCTCCCTCCCCGCTGATAAGCCTCCATGTGATCTCCATTTCTCTGATTCATTTATATGAAATATTAAAGGGAGTTATTGAAGAAATAGAAGAAGACCAATAGATTTTTTAATTGAAAAAAATTATTTATGTGCCTTATAAAAATTTCAAATTGCACAGTGGTATTTAAGCTTTCCTTTATGCCTTCAGTTCTCATGACACCTTAAAAATTGCTCTAAATATTTCTTGCCCATGCCTGAAATCTTCATCTTTATTTTTAATTGCATTTTAAAATTGCATAAGGGATATATTAATCTATTCTCATTATGGAAAATAAAAAAATACAGAAATATACAGAATAACAAGTTACAGAGTCCTTTTCTTCACTATACCACTATTTTCCCATTCTAGAAATAATGACTCAGAAGTTTCATGTGTACCACTCAGATCTTTTTCTACATATTTACATACATTTCATATATATGATACCCTAAACATAAATGAGATCATGCTGTACATATTTTATCAAGGTTTTTAAAAATTACACAACTATGTGTACACCCATGTTAATATCATTATTTACAATAGCCACAGGGTGGAAATGATCCAAATGTCCATCAAAAAATGAATAAATAAAGCATAGTCATACAGTAAATATTATTCACCCTTAAAAAGGCATTAAACTCTGAGACATGCTTCAACATGGATGAACCCTGAGGATATTATGCTGAGAAATAAGCCAGTAACCAAAGGCCAAATACTGTATGGTTCTTCTTCTATGAGTTACCTAGAGTAATCAATTCATAGAGACCAAAAGTGAAATGGTGGTTACCAGGGGCTGGGTAGAGGGGAGAATGCAAAGTTATTGTTAAGTGGGTACAGAGTGTCAGTTTGGGGTGATAGAAAAGTTCTATAGATGGATGATGGTGATAGTTGCACAACAGTATGAATTTATTTAATGCCGCTAAGTTGTATATTCAAAAATAGTTAAAATTGTACAACTTAAGTCACGTATATGAGGTCTGTCCGGAGAAAGTCCAGCCATTGTTAATATTACAAGAATGGTTTGTGTGACATTGATGTAACCCAGCAGCCAAGAAGAGTGGACTGGAATGCGCATGTGTGAACAATGATGACTTCATTGTACTAGTCAGTGGGGGTGGTAGATGCCACTGAGTGAGCGTGTGTGCTGTGTGGCCATCACATTCAAAATGACTGAGTAGAGCAACGAATCTGCATCAAATTTTGTGTTTAGCTTTAACATTCTCTGTGGAAACTATTCGGATGATTCAAAAGGCTTTCAGGGACAATGCAATGAGTGCAGTACAGATAAAAGTGGGGGCACAAACGCTTCAAAGATGGTCGAGATATGTTGAAAGTGATCCACATTCTGGAAAGCCTGCAGCGAACAGAACACCTGGGCATGCTGAACGTGTATGGGCTGCGATCAACAAAGATCAGCAACTGACAGTGAGGGAACTAGAAGCTGATCTGGGGATTCCAAAAACTACTGTGTCTGAGATTTTGATGCAGGATCTTGGCATGAAATGTGTCATGCCAAAATTTGTGGCAGCTGATGGCGATTTCAACAAAAGATTTTGCAGTGTTTTTGAACAGTGGAAGAGATGCTGGGTGAACTGTGTGAGGTCCCAAAGTGCGCACTTTGAAGGGGACTGAGGTGTCATTGTCCTATTTACAATGTTTCTTGTTTCTTCTTCAATAAATGCCTCTATTTTTCCCTGGCTGGTGTAGCTCAGTGGATTGAGCGCGGGCTGGGAACCAAAGGGTCCCGGTTCAATTCCCAGTCAGGGCGCATGCCTGGGTTGTGGGCCAGGTCCTCAGTGAGGGCCATGTGAGAGGCAACCATACATTGCTGTTTCTCCCTCTCTTTCTCCCTCCCTTCTCCTCTCTCTAAAAATAAATAAATAAAACCTTTAAAAAATAAAAAAAGCCTCTTTTTCGTAATATATATATATGGATACTTTCTGGACAGACCTTATATTTTAACACAATAAAAAAATAGGAAAAAATCCCACACTACTAATACCTAAATGATTTACTTTTAAAGGAGGCAAATCTCAGATAAAAGACAAACTAAAAAAAAAAGAGTCAACTGTAAACATTTACAGTGCAAAGCATGACTGACCTAATTGACCACTTTCTCTCCTCAGTCCCATTCTGCCCTCCCAAACTAATGGCTTTAAAATAGTCTGGTGCATGTTCTTTGAGTTTCTTTTCTGTGCATTTATATACATTACAGAGCATAGGTCTGGAGCTAGACTGGGTTAAACGCTTGGGTCCACCGTTTACCAGCTTGGTGACTCTTGGTCAAGTTAATGTTTCTGTACTTTAGGCTTCTCATCTGTAAAAGGAGAATAATAATAGAAGCTTCTGAATAAGAGCTACAGTGAGGATTAAATTGAATAATGCATGTCACAGTACCTAGCATATAATAAGTGGTCAAGAAATATTAGCTGTTACTATTGGATGTAGTGTCCATTTTTAGAGAGTCAGCAAAGTAGGCCAGCAAACATTAAATACCTGTAACATTAAAAGCAGAAACCAGGGACTGGAAGGAATTTGAGGATGGGTGCCAGAAAGGGCAGCAAAAAAGCTCAAGAAAGGAAAGTGAGTGGCTGCCAATCAAATCTAGTATCCACATTTATAGAAGAAAAAGCAGCCCTGGCTGGTATAGCTCAGTGGATTGAGCATGGGCCTGAAAGGTTCCTGGTTTGATTCCCAGTCAGGGCACATGCCTGGGTTGCAGGCCAGGTCCCCAGTGGGGGGTATGTGAGAGGCAACCACACATTGGTGTTTCTCTCCCTGTCTCCCTCCCTTCCCCTCTCTCTAAAAATAAATAAATAAGATCTTTTTTAAAAAAGAAGAAAAAGTAGAGGAGATACAAGGAAACATAGATAGATGCATAGTAATGAAGGAGACTTTAATACACTACTCTCAGTGCAAGTGACAGAAGACAAACAATATAATCAGCAGTTAATCATATATATAACTTTGTGCTCCTTTTTTTCTCTCATGAGCATGCCTGATAAGTTGTTCTATCTTCTTGGAATAGGAAATCCATTATTTTGGAAGACCTCTTCTCCCTACCTCAATCTGGTCCTGATAAGGGCTAACAATCATAGAATTCCTCCCTCTTGGCCACAAAAGTGGGTGTGTGGCTCAGGCTGGACCAATAATAGTTTCTTATCTCCAGCCACAGTGATTGGTCTATAGTTAGCCATATGACTCAGGGTAGGCCAATCAGAGTCTTCACTAAGTTATTTCAAACAATTTGGACGAAGAAGTTCCTTTACCTTGGCAAGGATGTGAATTCAGAGTTGCCATAGCCCCAGCTGGCAGGAGTAAACTAATTTGAAAGAATACAATGTGCATAAAGAAGAAAGATGGAGAACATTTTCCAAGGAGAGTCACAATTCTAGTTGTTCTTGAGGCCATCCTCATCTGTGCCTTTTTGGTGGTTTGAGTATATGTATCCATATAGTTCCTCTTTTGACTTACTGATTGGAATTGGGCTTATGTCATTTGCAACCACAAGAGTTCTAACTAATACATATTGGTGTGGTGTGGTGGCCAACATTCCCTAGAATTTCAAATTTCCCCCTACCGGCAGTCACCAGCACACCTCCTCTTTGCAGGCTTGAGCTTTGTGGCGAGAAGGCTATTATTAACTGTCTCTCCTTATTCCCCTATTCTTACTCACATGACTTCCTTGCCAGTGCAAATGGGTGTGTGTTCAATCTGTACACATTTACAACATGTGTCCACATGTGCGTCTTCAAGTGCATTCAAAAACAGGCACATAAATCTGTATGAGACCTCAGATGAGAACTTGTAGGAAGGAAGCATCTGTAGGACTGTAAATTATGCTTTATCTTTAAATCTCACATGCCTGCTAATAAACTCTAGTTATTACCACATAAAGAGTGAGAAACAGTTTTGACCTCAACTGCTGGTCCAGTCTCAATTTATTTGGTGACTGTCATTAACGACATTGCAATAAGTTGCTTTCTAGAAGGTCTTGAAGATCCTCAAAAGGAGATCTTGATGGTTCAGTATCCGTTTCACAGTCCTCTGCCTGTTCTGTCATGTGTGGGGAAGGAACACAAATGCTATGGAGATCATGACCCAACTTTCATTTGAAAAGAGCTCTAATGATCAGACATTTTTCCCTCCAGAGGTGGAGGAGGAGTGGGAAGCATAAATATGAGTCCCAAATCATGAAGACTGACTGCTTTTACTAAACCTTTACAACCAGTTCAGGCTGCAGGTGTTGCTCATCTGAATGCAGTGTCCCTCAGAGGACCTAGTCCTCACTAGTGCCACTAAGTGACAGGCAAGGAACTCCTAGAGTAGTCCTCCCAGTGCCCAGCTGGGTTGGCATTATTATTGCATTATTTTCTTCATTTTACAGATGAGCCTACTGAGGCTCAGAATAGCTAAGTAGCATGCCCACGTTCCCAAGCTAGTAAGTGACAGAGCCAGAATGTTCTGAAAATAAACTGGGAATATACACAGGAAATATGAAATTAAAAGTTCCATTAAGAAATTACACACAAAAGAGCATAGGTGGCATGTACATAAATTATGAAGCTAAATAATACAATGAATACTCATATCTACCAACTAACTTTAGCACACCATCAACGTGAGTGGGTTTCCCTGCGTGTCTCTATACTCCTGCCTCCTTGCTCTTAGATCGTGACTTATTTTCCTTCCCTTGATTTTCATTAATCTTATAACCCAGAAGTATGTTTACCTAGTTTTGCTTAAATCTGAAGTACATAAAAATGGAAAGATATTTTACATTTCTTCTGTGACTTGCTTTATTTATTTTTAATTTGAAGGCATTTTTATTATAAATTTTTATTTTTTAATTCCAGTTTTCAATTACAGTTGACATACAATATTATATTAGTTTCAGGTGTACAACATAATGATTAGACATGTGTATAACTTACAAAGCGATCCCCCTGATATGTCTAGTACCGATCTGGCACTGTACATAGTTATTACAACATTATTGACTATATTCCCTATGCTGTACTTTACATCCCTGTGACTATTTTTCATGGCTTTTCCCCCCAATCCTCACCTGAAGATATGTTTTTACTGAATTTTTTTTTGTGGGGGAGGGAAGGAGAGAGAGAGAGTGAGATGTCAATGTGAGAGAGAAACAATGATTGGTTGGCTCCCATATGCACCCTGACCCAGGATCTAACCCGCAACCTAGGTATGTGCCCTGACTGGGCATCTAACCCGCAACTGTTTGGTGCATGGGACAATGTTCTGACCAATTGAACCACTGTGCCAGGCCCTTCCCCCGCCCCATCACTATTTTATAACTGCCAGTTTGCACTTCTTAATCCCTTCACCTTTTTCCCTAATTCCCCTAACCCCCCTCCCATCTGGCAACCATCAATTTCTTTTCTATGAATGAATTGGTTTCTGTTTTGTTTGCGTATTTAGTGTTTTAGATTTCACATATAGTATTTGTCTTTATCTGACTTACTTGTGACGTGCTTTATTTACTCATAATTGTTTGTGACTCCCATCCATGTTGCCGTGTGTACTTGTAGCTTATTTTTTTCACTGATGGATAGGACTCTAAAATATGAATGTGCCAGAATATACTCATCTATTCTCCTGTTAATGGACCTTGGCTTGTTTCCAGCTTTTCTTCTATTATATCCAATGCTGCTCTAAATGTCCATGTATTTGACTTTTGGTGCATGTATATGAGTTTCTCTAAGGAGTACACCTGGTACAGAATGGCTGCATTACAGGGAATACAAATGTTCAAATTTTACATAATATTCTAATATTCTTCCCCAAAGTGGTTCAATTTATAGTCCCACTAGAATGTATGAGAGTTTCCATTGGTTCAAATCCTTGCTACCATTTGAGTATACCAGAACTTTAATTTTGGCCAAATTAGTGAGAAGAAAACAGTATGTCACTGTTGTTGTGAGGAGTTTGTCAAATTTGTATGTTTTCCAATTCAGTGGCATTAAGCTGGATAACTGGATGGGGCAAAGGAAAAGTGCTAGAGAAGAGGGAAATACTTGGGAAATTGTCTGTCCATTTGGGCTGCAATAACAAAATAACGCAGAGTAGGTGGCTTATAAACAAAGTAAATATATTTCCTTTTTTAAAAAGATTTTATTTATTTATTTTAGAGAGGGGGAGGGAGGGAGAAAGAGAGAGAAACATCAATGTGCAGTTGCCTCTCATGTGCCTCTTGTTGGGGACCTGGCCTGCAACCCAGGCACGTGCCCTGACTGGGAATTGAACAGGCTACCCTTTGGTTCGCAGGCTGGCACTCAATCCACTGAGCCACACCAGTAAGGGCAAATGTATTTCTTTTTTTGAAACTATGTTTTTATGTCAATTGAGAAATAATAAGCTTATGTATTTTTTCTATTTTTATAGGCGTTATAGTTTTTTTATTAAAAGTGTTCAATTACAGTTTGCATTCAATATTATTTTGTATTAGTTTCAGGTATACAGAACAGTGGTTAGACAATCATATATTCCCCTCAATAAATCTAAATAAACCCTGGGACCATACATAGTCATTACAATATTGTTGACTATATCTTGCATGCTGTACTTCACATCTCTGAATATTCTGAAACTACAAATCTGTACTTCTCAATCCCTTCTCCATCTCTACCCAGTCTCCCAGGCCCCTACTCCTCTGGCAACCATCAGTCTGTTCTCTGTATCTATGAGTCTGTTTCTGCTTTGTTTGTTCACTTATATTGTTCTTTAGATTCCACATATAAGTGAAATCATATTGTATTTGTCTTTCACTGACTGACTTAGTTCACTTAGCATAATTCCCCCTCAAGGACCATCCATTCTGTTGCAAATGGTAAGATTTTGTTCTTTTTTATGGCTGAGTGATTTCCATTGTATGTGTATATGTACCACTACTTTTTTCTCTACTCATATATTGATGGGCGCTTGTGCTGCTTCCATAGCTTGGCAATAGTAATTAACATTGCAATGAGAATAGTGGCGCATATATTCTTTCAAATTAGTGTTGGGCTTCTTTGAATATATAACCAGAAGTTGAGTTGCTGGGTCATAAGGAAGTTCCATTTTTAATCTTTTGAGAAACCTCTACACTGATTTCCACAGAGGCTGCCCCAATCTGTATTTCACCAATAGTACACAAGTGTTCCCTTTTCTCCACATCCTCACTAACATTTGTTATTTGTTGATTTATTGATGATAGCCATTCTGACAGGTGTGAGCTGATATCTCATTGTGGTTTTAATTTGCATTCCTCTGATGATTAGTGACATTGAGTACCTTTCCATATGTCTATTGGCCATCTGTATGTCCTCTTTGGAGACGTGTCTATTCAGGTCCTTTGCCCATTTGTTAATTGGATTTCATTTTGGTGTTGAGTTGTATGAGTTTGTTATAAATTTTGGACATTAACCTCTTATCAGATGTATTATTGGCAAATATATTCTCCCATTTATTGGTTGTCTTTTCATTTTGTTGATGGTTTCTTTTGCTATGCAAAACCTTTTTGTTTGAGGGGACTTCCAGCCAAGATGGAGGCGTAGGTAGACACGCTGTGCCTCCTTGCACAACCAAAAGATGGATGACAACAATTTAAAAACAAAAAACATCCAGAACTGATAGAAAATCTAACTTTACGGGAAGTCTGACAACCAAAGAGTTAAAGACATGTTCATCCATACCGGTAAGCAGGGCAGAGCCAGGCGTGGCTAGACCGTGATTTGTGAAGCAGGGCACGCAACGCTGCACCTGGCTGGAGGAACCACGGCTGGCAAACCCGGACCGGTGGGACCAAGGCTGGTGGAGTGGATGATCCTGCATTTTCCTGCAGATAGACCGGGAGAAAAAGCTGGGGATCAGAGCAGAGAACACCTGTGCGGATTGAGGCAGCAGAGGGAGGAACTCCTGGCCTCACAGGAGAGCTCACTGGAGAGACCCACAGGGACTTGAAACTACACAAGCCCACCCACCCCAGAGCCAGCACAGAAGGGCCCAGTTTGCTTGTGGGTAGCGAGGAAAGTGACTGGAAGCCAGCAGAGAGCGGAGCAAGCGCCATTGTGCCCTCTCAGACCCCTTCCCCAAAGACTTTGTCTCAATGCATCGTGTGGGTGGCCACGCCCTTAGGTGAACACCTAAGGCTCTGCCCGCTCATACATAACAGGCGCACAGAGAAAAAAAAATGGCCCAAATGAAAGACCAGATCAAAACTCCAAAAAAAATACAACTAAGCCACAGAGATAGCTAACCTATCATATGAACAGTTCAAAACACTGGTAATCAGGCCCTGGCTGGTATAGCTCAGTGGATTGAGCATGGGCTGTGAAACAAAGGGTTGCCGGTTCAATTCCCGGTCAGGGCACATGCCTGGATTGCAGGCCAGGTCCCCAGGGGGACCATGTGAGATACAACTGCACATTGATGTTTCTCCTCATCTCTTTCTCCCTCCATTCCCTTCTGTCTAAAAATAAATAAATAAAATCTAAAAAAAAACCCCAACACTGGTAATCAGGATGCTCACAGAGCTGGTTGAATTTGGTTGCAAATTAGATGAAAAAATGAAGGTATGCTAAATGAAATGAGGGGAAATGTGCAGGGAACCAATAGGGATGAGAAGGAAACTGGGACTAAAATCAATGGTGTGGACCAGAAAGAAGAAATAAACATTCAACCAGAAAGGAATGAAGAAACAAGAATTCAAAAAAAATGAGGAGAGGCTTAGGAACCTCCAGGACATCTTTAAATGCCCCAACATCTGAGTCATAGGGGTGCCAGAAAGAGAAGAGGAAGACCAAGGGATTAAAGACTTATTTTAACAAATAATGAAGGAGAACTTCCCCAAGTTGGCACAGGAAACAGACTTCCAGGAAGTCCAGGAAGCTTAGAGAGTCTCAAAGAAATTGGACCCAAAAAGGAACCCACCAAGACACATTATAATTACATTACCCAAGATTAAAAATAAGGAGAGAATCTTAGAAGCTGCAAGAGAAAAGGGGACAGTTACCCACAAAGGAGTTCCCATAAGACTGTCAGCCGATTTCTCAAAAGAGACCTTACAGGCAAGAAGGGGCTGGAAAGAAGTATTCCAAGTCATGAAAGGCAAGGACCTACATCCAAGATGACTCTATCCAGCAAAGATTTCATTTAGAATGGAAGGGCAGAGACTTCCTAAGATGGCGGCATAGGTGAATGCACCGTACCGCCGCGCACAACCAAACAAGGGAAAAAAAAAGAAATATACACATCCAAACACAGCCAGATCTGACAGAAAATCATATTGAGAGGAAGTCCGACAACCAAGGAATTAAAGAAGATACATTCATCTAGTTTGGTGAGCCAGAAGGTGCAGAGCGAAGGGAGAGCGCTCGGCTACCCCGCGGTGAGCAGGTGAGCAGACGGCAGGTCCGCGGTTGGAGGGGCGGTTCCCGCGGGGCTGCAGCACACCCAGACGGGGACCGACTGAAGCTCGGTCTGCGCCCGGCTCATCCGGACCCAGCACGGCCGAGAGACCGGTGGACTCAGCAGGTCTGCATTCATGTGCAGAGAGAACCTGAAAGAAAGCAAGGCGCAAATCAACGGCGCAGATTGAGAGCAAGTGAGGGGGTGGAGTCCGCGACCAGAGGAACGCCTGGCCTCATAGGAAAGTTCGCTGGGGAGACCCTCGGGGGATTGGAGCTGGGCAGCTCGTCCACCGATCCCGGAGCGACCCCCGGAGCCAGCACAGAGGGGCCCGAAGTGCTTTCAGGAGGCGGTGTGGGTGCGGAGAGCGGAGAAGGTGCCATTGTGCGCTCAGGCCCCGCCCCCAGAGGCTACGTCCCAGCACAACTACCGGGAACTTCCCTGCAAAGGGGAACCCCAAGACTCCGCCCCCCTTACAGTAACAGGTTCACCGAGGGGGAAAAAAATGGCCCAAAGAAAGGGACAGATCAAAACCCCAGAGCTAACCGACCAAGAGATAGCCAACCTATCAGATGCACAGTTCAAATCCCTTGTAATAAGGATACTTGCAGAATTCGACGAAAAATTAACGAACTTGCTTGAACAAATGAGGAGAGATCTACAGGGAACCAATAGAGATAAGGAAACTGGGACTCAAATCAACGGAGTGGACCAGCAGAAAGAAAAAAACATCCAACTAGAAAAGAAGGAAGCAACAAGAATTCAAAAAATGGAGGAGGGGCTCAGAAACCTCCAGGACATCTGTAAACGTCCAAACATACGGATCATAGGACTGCCAGAAGGAGAAGAAGAAATCCAAGGAATTGAAAAAATATTTGAACACATAATGATGGAGAATTTCCCGAAGCTGGCGAAAGAAATAGACTTGCGGGAAGTCCAGGAAGCTCAGAGAGTCCCAAAGAAGTTGGATCCAAAGAGGAACACACCAAGACACATCATAATTACATTACCCAAGGTCAAAGATAAGGAAAGGATCCTGGGAGCA
>PVJI01016627.1:0-37788 GCA_004026765.1 Micronycteris hirsuta | reverse complement strand
TGAAGTAAGCCAGGAAGTGAGGGACAAATACCATATGATCTCACCTTTAACTGGATCATAATCATAATCATAATCAAGCTCTTTTCAATGTTTATAAAAATCTTTTCCAGGAGCAGTGAAGGAAGGAAATCAGTAAGCTATACATCTTTACCAGTTAGATGTTTTGGCTGCAAATAGCAGAAACAAACAGACAAATAAACCTTCAGACAGCTTTAACTAATTAAATTTATTGGATCATATTATAAGCCTAAAAACGGTGTGGCCTTCAGGGTGCATTAATCTTGTGAGTTGATGATGTCTTTCCATCTCACCGTTCTGCTAACCGCAGGATACACTTTGTTTTGAGGCTGGTTGTTCTTGGGGTCAAAATATGCTTGTCAGTAGCAATTGGAACCATATGAGTCCTTTTTCAGGTTTAGTTTGAAAGAGAGACCATCTTTTCCTATGGTTCTCTCTGGTGCCCAGATAATTTTCCCAGAACCAATCCCCTTATATTAACCTAAACTGAGTCATGTGCCCATTTCTGAACCAATTCCTGTCACAAGGAGAATGCCATACTTACGCCTTATCATAGTAGGGTGAGTTCCCCAGGAAGCAAACTCTGAGACAATTTGCATGTGTGAGGTACCTCCACCTGACTGGTTACTGGATGTGAGCTGACTACAGGGACACCTTGTAGCCTTGGGCAAGTTCTGTGTCTTTGCCTTGCCTTTCCAGGGCAATCCCTAGAAAGGTACTCAGTTGAGAGCCATCCATTATCAAAATCCTAGCAGCTGGGGGCATGGAGTTTTCAGTCCTTAAGTGTGGGGATCTGGGCAGCACAGCACAACATGCACTGCATTTTACCCATTGATCCATTTGGCTCTACCTACTTTCCTTGTATAATATGCTTTCGGAATAGCTCCTCCTGGAGTCTGATTGTTCTGTGTTCCTGGGGAACTTAGAAAAGGGAGGTTAGCAGTCAGGAAAAATTGCTACCCCTTTGAGGTTGGAGGAGTTGAATAATCAACTTGCCAACAAGTAGCTAGTTAGTTTCTTCAAAGGGTGATGCTACAGCTCCTTAGTTCTACCTGTGGCAGTAGGCAGATTGGGAAAGAATAACAGAATTTGAAGTACCACCCAACTAGCAGGGAATTTACCATATTTTTCTTTTGCAGATATCTCCAGCCTGATTTCAACACAGTCAAAATCTGGAAGTCAACCCTGTAGAACTGACAGAGACCCAGAAAAACTCCTTTAGTTTTGGCTTGAGAAGCAGAAAAGAGAACTCTTAAAGCTCGAAGGTTGGAGGAATCACCCTGGGTTTTTTTTTTCCCCCTTTTTCTCTTCCTCCATTCACTTTTACCTTGGGATCTTGTGGTGGTGGCAGTGGCAGCAAAGCAGGCAGCATGGGAAACTGCAAAAGTCAAAATTCTGAGAAAGGGGAACCTTCATTTTTCATTTGGTGTAGTTACGGTGTAGTTACAGTGCCAAGAGGCAGAGCCAAAAACCTCTCCCCCGACTCCCACCCCCTATCTGTCCTCAAGTCATTTGGACCCCAGATGTGACTTACCCAAACATCAAACTCACATTTGATTTTTGGCTGATGGACTGAAAAAAGGAGGACCAAGGCACCAGAAAGTACTAGGGCAACAGGAGAGAAGAGTTTGGGAATTGGATCCTATAAAACTGGGAACATCTGGGCTAATCTCTAACCTGTGCGTGGTAGATCTGCTCTTAATTAGCATTCCAAAGACAATGAGAGCTAAGCTAACAGATATACCTCTTACCAGGTCGCCGGACAAATCTGAATAGCATTTCAAGCCTTTGAAACATGAACTGACATTATAACCACAGCACACAAAAAAGTGAGTTGGAACTTAAAGTTTGAGCCTAGCCAGGTCAAGTGCCTGTTAAGATAAAAACATAAACATTCTCTCTAGGATTTAAATAAGACCCAGAGAGTCTCATAAAGTGATATTCAAAATTTCCAGGACATAATCCAAAATTACTTGGCATTTGAAGAACTATGAAATTCTCAAAAGACAATCAATAGATGCCAATGATGAGATAGCACAGATGTTGGAATTATTTGACAAGGACTTTAAAACAGATATTATAGGAAGAATTGTGAACATTTTTGAAACAAGCTTAAAATGGAAAGTTAAAATAGAAGACATAAAGATGAACCAAATGGAAATTTTAGAACTGAAAAACACATTAACCAAATTTAAAACTTCATTGGAAGACTCAATAGAAGAATGAAGAAAAGAGAGGGAAGAAATAATAGTAAACTTAATGCCAAACCAATGGAAATTATTCAATATGAACAACAGAGAGAAGAAATATTGAAAAATTAAAGAATAGGCTTCTGGTCAAGATGGTGATGTAGGCAGACACGGTTCGCCTCTTGGCATACCGCATCAAAATTACAACTAAACTATCAACCACCATCACTCAGGAATGTCAGAAATCGAGTTGAATGGAAATTTGATAACTATGGAATTGAAGAAACCACATCCACCCAGACTGGTAGGAGGGGCAAAGATGCAGAACAAGCTGGCCCCACAATGATGTGGATAAAAATTCAGGAGGGTTTATTTTGGGAGCGAGGAGTCCTAGACCCATACCAGGCTCCCTAGTCTAGGATTCTGGTTTAATTCCCCACAACTTCTGGCTGTGAAAACCAGCAGGGATTGAGATGGTGGAAGAGGCTTCTAGAGGCCCAAGCAGTTTTTCTTGGGGAACCCACACATGGACTCATCTGTGCAGACTCACTTTCTCTGAGCTCCAGCACCCAGGTGGCACCAGTGGTATATAGGGAGAGACTGAAGTGTCTGGCATAGGGGTGAGCAGAGACCATTGCCCCTTTGTTGAGCCCTCCTCCCCCACAGAGTCAGTAGGCTGGTGTCACATCTGAGACTCCATTAACCCGGCTAACACTATGTGACCCACTTTGGAGATCCACAGAGGCTGTAACCCACAAAATTTATGGGCCCATCCAAGCTGCTTTTCCATAACAATGGCTACTCTTGGTTCCTAAATCCTATCAAACAAGCAACAGCTGGCTTCAGTGAGCTCTAGTGGCAGCCAGATTAGAGTCACAGCTTGGCTTTGCCTGGGAATCTCCAAGCCCAATACAAGTAGCAGCCATCTCAGATTGCTTTATGGCTCAGGCAGGGTGCCCTGGACAAAACACAGATGGGGGCTGACCTTGGCCTGCACTACACTGGAAACCCCAGGGCCAATGCACCCAGTAGACAGCTACAGACCACGTTGGAGCACCACCACTCTGCAGAGGTTGGTGGACAGTGGTCACAGACAATCCTTACAGTTGACCGGCATGGGTAAATCTCTGTCATTGATCTGCCGACAGCCACCAAGGCTCAACTACAAGAGGATGTACTCAGCCCATACAAAGGGTACACCTCAAGTACCCAGCTTAAGTGATAGGGGAGGTTATGCCACTGGACCCTACAGGACACCTACTACATTAGGCCACGCTATCAAGACATGGAGCCATAGCAGCTCTACCTAATACATAGAAATAAATACAGGGAGGCTGCCAAAAATGAAGAGACAAAGCAACATGGCCCAAATGAAAGAGCAGATCAAAACTCCAGAAAAAGAGCTAAACAAAATGGAGCTAAGCACTCTATCAGATCCAGAGTTCAAAACACTGGTTATAAGGATGATCAAGGAACTTGGTGAGGATCTCAGCAGCATTAAAAAACCCAGTCAGAAACAAAGAATACGTTAATTGAAATAAGGAACAATTTACAGGGAAACAACAGTAGAATGGATGAAGCCGAGAATCACATCAATGATTTGGAACACAAGGGGAAAAAAAAAAAGCAGAACAACAAAAAGAAAAAAGAATTCTCCAAAATGAGGTTAGTGTAAGCAGCCTCTGCAATAACTTCAAGAGGTCCAACATTTGCCTTATAGGGGTGCCAGTAGGAGAAGAGAAAGAGGAAGAAATTGGAAATCGATTTGAAAAAAAAAGATGAAGGAAAACTTCCCTAATTTGGTGAAGGAAGTGGACATGCAAGTCCAGGAAGCACAGAGTCCCAATTATGATGGATACAAAGAGGCCCAGTCCAAGACACATCATTGTTAAAAGGCCAAAGTTTAAAGATAAAGAGAGACTCTTAAAAGCAAGAAAAAAGAAGCTAGTTACCCCAGAACATTGCTAGATGGGAGGGGAGTGTGGGAGAGAATGGGTGAAGAGTTGAGGCGATTAAGAAGTACTAATTGATAGTTACAGAATAGCCATGGGGATGTAAAATACAGCATAGGAAATAGAGAAACCAAAGAACTTGGACTCATGACCCATGGACATGAACAATGGTGGAGGGATTCCCTAAGGGAGTGGGGGTGCTGCATGGAGGGAGCAAAGGGAAACAAGTCAGGACAACTGTAATAGCATAATCAATAAAATATAATTAAAAGAAAAATAAAAATTAAAGAATAGGTCCAATGGTCCAATGGGACAACGAAAGGCCTAATGTTTGTTTCCTCATACTCCCTGAGGGAGAGAAGAAAGAATGTGGTGCTGGAAAGAGATCTGAAGAAATGATGGTTGAAAACTTTGCATGTTTGGAGAAAGAAAGAAACTTACAAATTTTAGAAGTGGAGCAATCCCCAAACAAGATAAAATTAAAGAAATCTCCACCCAAATACATCATACTCACATTTCTGAAACATCAATGACAAAGAAAAATTCTCGAAACAGCTAGAGAGAAATAAACAAAGCACTATCTCTAGGAGAGCAACAATTTGATGACAACAGTTCTCTCTCACGAAACCATAAAAGTCACAAGGAAGTGACACAACATTTTTTAAGGGCTGAAAGAAAAGAAGTGTCAGCCAAGAATTCCATATAAAGCAAAAATATCTTTCAGAAATAAAAGTAAAATAAAAACATCCTCAGAGGAAGAAAAAGTAAGAAATTCTGTACCCAGCAGACCGGCTTTAAAATAATTGCTAAAGGGAAATAATATCTGAAAGAAACTTGGAACATCAAAAATAAAGAACAACAGAATTGGTAAATATTCTGTAAATACAATAAACTATTCTTCTCCTCTTGAGTTCTGTAAAATGTGTCTTATGGTGAAAACAAAAGTATAACATTGTCTGAGGAAGTTTTCAGAATATGTAAATATGATGTTTAAGACAATACCTCTACCATAAAGAAGGGCAAGGTAAGGGAAACGTTTTGGTTTTAAGGTTTCTGTGTTTCAATTGAAGTGACAAAATATTGATTATAAATAGACTGTGAAAAGTTAGGAATGTATTTTGTAATCTCTAAAGCAACCACTAAAAAGAAATTATACAAAGAGATACTGTCAAATTATACATAATAGACAAATTAGAATAGAATAATAAAGGAGCTCAATAGCTCCTCCCCAAAACAAAGCAGGAAAGGGTAAATACCGAAATGAGGAACAAGGAGCTTCTGGCCAAGATGGAGGCATAGGTGGACACACTGTGCCTCCTCGCACAACCAAAAGAGGAATAACAACAATTTAAAAAGCAAAATAAACAACCAGAACAGACAGAGCATCGAACTGAGTGGAAATCCAACAGCCAAGAAGTTAGAGAGGACAGGTTCATCCAGACCGGTAAGCGGGACGGACCTGGGGGGAGAGCATGTGCAGTGAGATGGCAGTTTGCCTGGGGAGACTCACGGCGGGTGCGCCTGATCAAAAAGTGGCCGGTGCACCCAGAGAAGCCAGTGGGAAACATCGGGGCTGAGACTGGTGGATTGGGCAGTCCCTCACTTGCACGTGCAGATAAACCGTCAGAAGGAGCTGGGGAGTGGAGCACAAAACACCTGTGGGGATTGAGGCAGCAGCAGGAGCAACCCTCAGCTGCACGGGAGTGCAAGTGCCATTGTTCCCTCCCAGGCCACGCCCTCTCAGAGAGTGCGAAAACACAGCATCAGTGGAGGTTGCCCTGCCCTGGTGAACACCTAAGGCTCTGCTCCTTAAAGTAACAGGTGCGCTGAGAAAAAAAAAATGGCCCAAATGAAAGAACAGAACAAAGCTCCAGAAAAATTACAACTAAGGGACAAAGAGATAGCCAACCTATCAGATGCACAGTTCAAAACACTGGTAATCAGGATGCTCACAAAATTGGAAGAAAGTTGGTCTCAAATAGATGAACAAATGAAGGATACTCTAAAAAAAATGAGGGGAAATGTTCAGGGAACCAATAGGGAAGAGAAGGAAACTGGGACTCAAATCAATGGTGTGGACCAGAAGGAAGAAACAAGAATTCAAAAAAATAAGGAGAGGCTTAGGAACCTCTGTGACATCTGTAAACGACCCAACATCTGGGTCATAGAGATGCCAGAAGGAGAAGAGGAAGACCAAGGGATTGAACATTTATTTGAACAAATAATGGGAGAGAACTTCCCCAATCTGGCAAAGGAAATAGACTTTCAGGAAGTCCAGGAAGCTCAGAGAGTCCCAATGAAGTTGGACCTAAAGAGGAACACACCAAGGCACATCATAATTACATTACCCAAGATTAAAAATAAGGAGAGAATCTTAGAAGCAGCAAGAGAAAAGGAGACAGTTACCTACAAAAGAATTCCCATAAGACTCAGCTGATTTCTCAAAAGAGACCTTTCAGGCAAGAAGGGGCTGGAAAGAAGTATATCAAATCATGAAAGGCAAGGACCTACATCCAAGAATACTCTATCCAGCAAAACTTTCATTTAGAATGGAAGGGCAGATAAAGTGCTTCTCAGATAAGGTCAAGTTTAAGGAGTTCATCATCACCCAGCCTTTATTATATGAAATGTTAAAGGGATTTATATAAAGCATGGAGGGATGTCAACAGGGGAGTGGGAGGGGGAGGGAGGAGGAAAAAGTACAGAGAATAAGTAGCATAAATGGTAGGTAGAAAACAGACAGGGGGAGGTTAAGAACAGTATAGGAAATGTGAAAGCCAAAGAACTTATGTGTATGACCCATGGGCAAAAACTAAAGGGCAGGGAATAGGGGGGTGTGGGGCAGAGGGAAATAAAGGGGGGAAAATGGGACAACTGTAATAGCATAATCAATAAAATATATTAAAAAAACAAAAAACAAACAAAAAAGAAATAGCCTCTAGATATTCATCATTAAAGCAATTATGGAGGGGGAAAACTCGAGGGCAAACATAGTTAATTCAATAAATATGATGTGAGAATAATCTTAAACCAAAAAAAATGAGAAACAAGGAACAGAAAACAATAATAAAATGGTAAACATCAATCTAAAAATATCAATAATTTCATTAAATGCAAATCTTTTTAATATACCAATTAGTTAACAGTGATTGTTAGAATAGATTAAAAAACATGTTTTAGCCATATGCTGTATATAGGAAACATAACTGAATTATAAAGATATAGGTAGATTAAAAGTAAAGAGTGGGAAAAGATATACGATGCAAACACTAATAAGAAGGAAGCTGGAATGGTTATACTAATGTCAAAGAATACTTCAGAGGAAAGAAATTACCTCTGGGTGAAAAGAGATATTACATATTAATTATATAAAAATAAAAAGGCCAATTCACCAAGAAGACATAAAAGTCTAAATGTGCATGTACCTAACAACAGAGCTTCAAAATACTTGAAACAAAAATCGACAGAACTGATAAGAGAAATAGATAAACTAAAAATTTGTGGTTAGAGAGTTCAACACTCCGCTCTCAGTAATAGATAAAACAAATAGACAAAAAAATCAGCATGGATATGGAGCTGGACAACATCAACCACTGAATCTAGTTGACAATTTAAGACACTCCACCCAACAGCAGAGCACACATTCTTTTTAAGTGCATATAGAATATTTCCCAAGAAAGACCATAACCTGGGTCATAAGTCGAACTTTAAAAATTTTAAAAGAATTTCTACTTGTCCCTGATTTTAGTGGGAAAGTTTCAAATTTCTCACCATCAAATATGATGTAAGCTTCAAGATTTTTGTCAATGTCTTTATCAAGTTGAGGCAGTTTGTTCTATTCCTAGTTTACAGAGACTTTTTCTCATGAGTAGATGTTTGATTTTGTCAAACGCTTTTTTTATATCTATTAGTAAGATCATGTGATTTTTCTTCTTAACCTGCTGATGTGACAGATTGCATTAACTAATTTTCAAATGTCGGATCAGCCTTGTATACCTGGGATAAATTTCACTTGGTTATGGTATACAATTCTTTTTATACTGTTGTGGGAAAATGAAGCGACCAAACTCCTGATGAGAGGTATGAGTCACAGACCCTTTATTACACATGCGGACCCTAGGGAGAAATCTCCAAATCCAGGGCCCCGAACAAAGGAAGGGACTGGCTTATATATGTTCAGGCAGTGACGAGAAACTATGTGGCAGAAGATTACAGGAGCCAGGAGCAGAAGTCAGGTCTAGTTTTCCTTATTTGGGAGACAAAGAAAAAGGCACATGAGCTTGGGACTTTCTGCCTTCGTGACAAGACTCACGCCTTGCTTACGTGGCAAGACTTCCTGCCTACGTGGGCCTAGTGGCAAGTAAGGGTTATAGAAGCTTGATGCAGAAGTTAAATCTAGCTATCTTATTTGGTAAAAACAAAGCACAGAATGTTACATGATTCAAGCTAAACACAAGTTCTACAATCAAGGACAAAGCACAAGGGCTAAATATGCAAGTTGCAAAGTACAGAGACAAAACATGGGAGCTTACAAAATACTGAGTCATAAACACAGAGGTTGCCTGTCCTTCGCCCCCCGCCCCCCTGCCACTCCTGCAGGCGGCAGGTGTTTCTGCGGTGGGGGGGCTGCTGCCTTCCCGGCGGATGGAGCCTGCTGCGGCTCCTAGCCGCTCTGAGCGGGAGCTGGTCTCTCGGAGTCCCACTCTCTGCAGACTGGGAGGTGTTTCTGAGGTTCAGTAACACGGAGGTTACCTGTTACAATACAATATTGGATTCAATTTGCTAATATCGAGGATTTTTACATCTATGTTCACAAGAAATTTTGGTCTGTAGTTTTCTTGCAGCATCTTTGGGTTTGATATTAGGATAACACTCGTTTCCTAGAATGAGCTAGAAAGTAATTCTTCTGGTTCTATCTTCTGAAAGAGATTATAGGAAATGGGTATAATTCCTTCTTTAAAATTTAGCAAACTTCACCAGTGAACACATCTAGGCCTGTTGGTTTGTTTTGAAAGATTATTAATTATTGATTCAATTTCTTTAATAGTTATAGACCTATTCAAATGATCTATTTCTTCTTGTGTTAGTTTCACCAGACTGTGTCTTTCAACTAAATACTTTATTTCATTTAGGTTGTGAAATTTGTTGGCATAGAGTTGTTCATGTATTCCTTTATTATCCTTTTAATGTTCACGGGCTCTGTGTGGGTGTCCCCTTTTCCTTCTCTGGTATCAGTGATTTGTGTCCTGTCTCTCTTTTCTCTTAGTCCAGCCACAGACTTGCTGACTTTGTTGATCTTATAAAGAGCCAGCTTTGGTTTTATAGTTATTTTTTTCATCTATTCACTTCCTGTTTTCCATTTGATTGATTTCTGCTATAATAATAATAATTATTTTTTAAGATTTTATTTATTTATTTTTAGAGAGAGGGGGAGGGAGGGAGAAAGAGAGGGAGAGAAACATCAGTGTGTGGTTGCCTCTCGCACATCCCCACTGGGGATCGTGCCCTGATAGGGAATCGAACCAGTGACCCTTTGGTTCACAGGCTGGCACTCAGTCCACTGAGCCATACCAGCCAGGGCATGAAACTTCTGAAAGGCAAAATAATATGGATAAATTTGACCTTCAGTAATGCAGCCCAGATTTTTCTGGCCTCACTAACTTGGAGGCACACCTGACTCAGTGATTATAAGAAGGGTTAGGAGGCTTTCTTCCTGCCTTCATTCAGACAATATTTATTGAACTGTTAGGTCCTGGAAATATTCTAGGTATAGAAAAATAAATGATAGACAAAAATTCCTGGTCTAGTGGGGAATGTGTACAATAAACAATTACACAATACACAAAGCATTTCACTTAGAGAGGGGCTGCCCTAGTACATGGCAAGTGATGGAAGGCATATGACCCAGGGCAATGGGAGCAGGGGTGCAGTAGAGGCAATAGGAGTTACTTGTCTTCTGGGAATATGCCATTCAACCTGTGCCAGTCCAGAGGCAGAACCCTGCACCCATCATGGTTATTTCTGGAAAACTATACTCATAAAAGCAGTACTAGACAATGTAGTCATCTGTAAGAGAGGGTTTCATTAATCATCCTACTGCAGAAACATAAAATCTCCACTAAATATTTGTTTCGCCTGAGTTCTTCCTCAGCCTCACCCACCAGGTGACGTGGTGATGACAGACGGGAATTTTATGGCTACCTAGGAGCAGCCAGCCTTAGTGAAGGCAGGTGGAAGAAAGAGCATCCTGAGCAGGAGAACATGGTACAAGCCAAAGTTTCTGAGGCTTAAGATTATGTCCAATTTAAAAAAGGGGAAATAGTTTAGGGTTGTTATGCCTTGCTAAGACTTGGGGAGTGGCATGAGCAGAGGTAATTTTAGAAGCATGCCCCTGATGGCAGGGCGCAGAATGATTTGAAAGGGAGACAAATCAGAAACCTGGGGCACTGGTGAGGAAGGAAAGGGAGCCAGGATGGAAAAAGTGAATTAAAATAATTGGAGGGATGAAGTCATAGATACCTCTGTGAGGTGGAAGGGAAGGCACTATGAGTGGGGACATGGGACAGCTAAGAGTTAGGGGTTTTTTAGAGAGTAAGATATTGGGTTACCTTATGAGGTTACCAAGATGAAAAAGAGTCCTGGATAACGAAAGACTGAAGATGTGACTCTAAAGGTGAGAAACCACAGTCTGATGGCAGGCAAGAGATGATAATCATGATGATGATGATGATGATGATGATAGTGACTTGCCTTTAGTTTCATTAAGAATACAGAGGTAAGGCCCTGGCTGGTGTAGCTCAGTGGATTGAGTGCGGACTGGGAGCCGAGGGGTCCCGGTTCGATTCCCAGTCAGGGCACATGCCTAGGTTGCAGGCCAGGTCCCCAGTGAGGGCCATGTGGGGAGCAACCATACATTGCTGTTTCTCTCCCTCTCTGTCTTCTTCCCTTCCCCTCTCTCTAATAATAAATAAATAAAATCTTAAAAAAAAAAGAATACAGAGGTAAGAAGCAGGCTTGGAAGTGAGATCATCACATAGAACACAGCCTGGCATATTGAAGCCCCCAATAAATATATGACTGAGGTGCAAAAATTAGTGTATAGTTAAATTCAGAATCCAGTTGACCTTTGAACAACATGGATTTAAACTGAGGAGGTCCACTTATATGCAGATTTTTTTCAGTTGACCACAGTTCAATTCCTCCATGCAGTAAACCCTAGTTCATGTGTCAACTCCGCAGTTGGGAATCTGTGTATGTGGAGGGCTGACTGTAGTGATGCATGGATTTTTGACTTTGCTGAAGGTCTGTGCCTCTAATCATTGCGTTGAGTCAACTGTACTCTAATGTAAGGGTGGTAGGTAAATCACTGAAGACACAAGAGAATGTCCAAGATAAGAAAAAGTCTTTTAAGAGTTTATTTGAGCCGAACTGATGACAGTTGCTGGGAAGCAAAACCTCAATGAATCGAGAAAATGCTCCAGGGAATGGTGGTTTTGCAGCTTAGTTTATACATTAGAACCTAGGGAGGAGACTAAAGGAGAGTTACATGAAATTTACTGGTGGTAGATTAAGAAGGGAGGAGAAGGCAAAGTGGGGAAACCTCTGAGGTTGGATAAAAGTAAAATGGAGAGATACATACTTCTTTAATTTTTTTACATTATATTTTATCAATTATGCTATTATAGTTGTCCGAATTACACCCCCCATGCCCCCTTCCAGCAGCCCCCGACTCCCTCAGGCAATCCCCGCACCATTGTTCATGTCCATGGGTCATGCATACGAGTTCTTTGGTTACTCCATTTCCTACACTGTACTTTACAGCCCCATGGCTATTCTGTAACTACCTACTTGTACTTCTCAATCCTCTCACCAATTCATCCTTTCCCTTATAGCCCCTCCCATCTGGCAACTGTCAGAGGCTCTCCACATCCTCGATTCTGTCTCTGCTCTTCTTGTTTGCTTAGTTGGTTTTTTAGATTCAATTGTTGATAGACATGTATTTATTGTTCATAGTTTTGATCTTATTTTTCTTAAATAAATCCCTTCAACATTTCATATAATAATGTCTTGGTGATGAGAACTCTTCAGTTTTTTTTTGGTCTGGGACACTTTTTACCTACCTTTTGATTATAAATGATATCTTTGCTGGGTAGAGCAATCTTGGCTGTAGGTTCCTGCTCTTCACAACTTTGAATATTTCTTGCCAATCCCTTCTAGCCTGCAAAGTTTCTTTTGAGAAATCACCTGACAGTCTTATGGGAACTCCCCTGTAGCTAACTAAGTGCTTTTCTCTTGCTGCTTTTAAGATTTTCTTTTTATGTTTAACCTTTGGCATTTTAATTATGATGTGTCCTGGAGTGGACACATCATAATGTGGCCTCTCTGCATCCACCTTGTTTGAGACTGTCTGTGCTTCCTGGACTTGCATGTCTGTTTCACTCACCAAATTAGGGAAGTTTTCTTTCATTATTTTTTTCAAATAGATTACCAGTTTCTTGCTCTTTCTCTTTCCCTTCTGGCACCCTTATGAAGTGAATGTTGGACCTCTTCAAATTGTCCCAGAGGTTGCTTACACTATTCTCATTTTGGAGGATTCTTTTTTCTTTTTGTTGTTTAGACTGATCGTTTTTTGCTTCCTTATGTTCCATATCTTTGATTTGATTCTCGGCTTCATCCACTCTACTTTTGTTTCACTGTAAATTGTTCTTTATTTCAATTAGTATATCCTTTGTTTCTAACTGGATCTTCTTTATGCTGCTGAGGTCCTCATTAAGTTCCTTGAGCATCCTTATAATGTGTGTTTTGAACTCTGGATCTGATAGTTTGCTTATTTCCATTTTGTTTAGTTCTTTTACTGGAATTTTGATCTTTTCTTTTATTTGGGCCTTGTTTCTTTGTCTCCTCATTTTGGCACCCTCTCTGTGTTTGTTTCTATGTATTAGGTAGAGCTGCTATGGCTCCATGTCTTGGTAGTGTGGCCTAATGTAGTAGGTGTCTTGTAGGGATCAGTGGCACAGCCTCCCCTATCACCCAAGCTGGGTACTCAAGGTGAGCCCTTTCATGTGGGCTAAGTTCACCCTTTTCTTATAGTTGAGCCTTAGTTATTGTTGTCAGGTCAATGGGAGGGATTTACTCAGGCCAGTCAGCTGCAAGGACTGGCTATAACCACTGACCACCAACCCCCGCCCTCCATGGCTGATCTGTTGTACAGGGCAGGGTGGTGGTGCTCTCATGTGGTTGTAGCTATGTACTGGGTGCATTGGCCCTGGGGTTTCCCAGGTGGTCCAGGCCAATGTCATCCCCCACTTATGCTTTGCCTGGGGCCACCCTGCCTGATCTATAAAGCAATCATAGATGACTGCTATTTGTGTTAGGCTTGGAGATTCCCAGGCAAAGCTAAGCTATGAATCTAGGCCAGCCCTGCCCTGAGCCACTTAGCAAGAAGTATGGGGGCTGGTGACTCATCAAGTGGGGTGTTGCTTGTTTGAAAGGATCTAGGAAGTTGTGAAGCATGAGCCAAGACCAGCCATTCATATGGAAAAGCCACTGGTAACAGCTGTAAGTTGGGTGGGATGGAGCCTCAGGGGATCTCCAGGGCAGGGAAAACTGTGTCAACCAGGTTGATGGAGTCTCAATATGGCACCTGCCTGCTGGCTCTGGGTTGTGTGTGGGTAGGGTTCAGAAAAAGGACAATGGCCTCTGCCTGCCTTTCTATCTGAGAGAAAGCTCTCCCCCAGCTCTTGTGTTGATGCCAGGCACTTTGATTCCTCCCTGTATGCCACTGGTGCCTTTCAAGCTGTTACCCTGGTGCTGGAGCTTGGAGTGAGAGAGTCTAAGTAAATCTGTGTGTGGGTTCTTTAAGAACTGCTTGGGATTCCAGAAGTTTCTTCCACCAACTCCATCCCCACTGGTGTTTGCAGCCAGAAGTTATGGGGACTGGAATCCTGGGCTGGGGCCCTGGTGTGGGGCTGGGACTCCTGGCTCCTGAGTTATCCTTCTTGAATTTTTATCCACCACATGTGGATGTGGGATCAGCCCATTCTGCATCTCCACCCCTTCTACCAGTCTGGATGGATGTAGTTTCTTTAATTCCATGTTAAAGTTGTCAGACTTCATGCAACTCGGTTTCTGATGATCTCAAGTGATGGTTGTCTATAATTTAGTTGTAATTTTGATATGGTCGTGGGAAGAGGTGAGCCATGTTTACCTATGCTGTCATTTTAACCTGAAGTTGGATTCCACACATACCTCTTTAATGTTGACAGGCACAGGGTGGTTGACATCACAGCACATGGCGATGGCACGTGGGAAACAAGATAACAGTGTTGTCCTGTGCTCTGGCACCAGTGGTTTGCTTTCAAGAGGTCTGGAAAGAAAGTTACTCTGACCTTGCAAAGGTATGTTATCTTAGATACGCAAAGACAAAAGACAATTTCAAAGGTAAGGATAGATCTTTGTCATGGAAGCCACAGGCCTAGGACATGACTCTCCACTATGATCCACATTTAGTTAGGAATTTTTACATTCGTACTACCCTGTGTGGGCAGAGACTACCTGCTCCTGTCCCTTGCTCTTTTGTTTTCTCTGCTCCTGTGCCTGAGCCCTCTGTGGCAAACATGTTCTACTGGGTACTTGGTCAGGCCAAGAAGCATCCAGGCTTGATCCCCTAATTTGTATTTATTGGAGTCAGAGGTATCACGGCAGCACTGTATGTCTTGCCCCCGGTATTGCTCAATCCAGATGTCTGCTGGGCCAGGAAGAACAATCTAGAACCCTGGAATACACTAGGTTCCAGAGATCTGTCAGGTTCTACTCAGTGAAGATAGATTATAGAAAACTGAAGAAAGAAGGTTCAGACTTTAAAAAAAAAAACAATATAATAGTTTGATGGTATTTTTCCATTACTATTCTTCCCTTCTGTACCCTCTTCCACATCACCCCCACCCCTGCAATCACCCCACTGTTGTCTGCATCCCTGAGTTCTTTTTCTTTTTTGCTCAATCCCTCCAACCCTTCCTGCCCTGCCCCTGGGGCAGTCAGCCTGCTTTATATCTATGAATCTGTCTCTATTTTGTTAGTTCAGTTTGTTCATTAGATTCCACATATGAGTAAAATCATATGGTATTTGTCTTTCTTTGACTGGCTTATTTCACTTAGCATAGTGTTCTCTAGGTCCATCTAGGCTGTCGCAAAGAGTAAAATTTTATTGTTTCTTTTTTCTTTCTTTTTAATGGGTGAGTAATATTCCATTGTTTAATGAACCATAGTTGTTTTATCTACTCATTTACTGATGGACACTTGGGTTGCTTCTAAATCTTGGCTATTGTAAATAATGATGCAATGAACATAAGGGTGCATATATTCTTTTGAATTAGTGTTTCCGTTTTCTTTGGATAAATTCCCAGAAGTGGAATTGCAATGAAATGTTTCACTATAAAGCTGCTTAGAATGAGGGTCTTTTAGAGGTCATCTGCACAATTTTCCACTTAACCAGGAAATATTACCCGTCCACATGCATGAATTGTGTTGGGGTTTATACTGATTAATAAATCTCTGAAACTTGAAAAAAAAACTACCCTGCGTGGTTACTTTGGTCTCTGAGTTTGTAGGGCCCACCACGTGGGCCTCCCGTGAGCTTGTCAGGTTTAGTATGCGGCCTCTTTTCCATCTACATTTACAACTCTTGTATGTTTCAAAAAGTTTTCAATGGTATAGGAAAATAAGTGTGATTTATTGTGCAAAAAATCCAAAATTTCTATTACGTATTCAGTAATTTGGGGGAGAAAAAGCTAGAAAAAGCTTTTGTACTTTCTACCATAAACAGGTATCACTTTAAAATTAAATAAACAACAACAACAACAACAACAACAAAATGATGCGTGAGAAAGGAAGGCCAGAGGTATCAGGGCAGCACTGTATGCCTTGGTCAAGGCCTTCTTCTAAGCTATCTCTAATGAGCATTCCAGCAAGCATGAGGTTAGGAAACTCACATCGGAGGTGCTTTGGAAATGACAAAGCTTTAGATGATCTGGGACATGGCTTACGGTGGTTCTCGCGTTGGGTTGTTTGTTCGAGTTGGGGAGGAGTGTGAGGAGAGGGCCTTGTCATGTACATCGGTGCTCCCCTGCGCCCCTCTAAGGGTGAGGGGAGCCCAGCGTGGCTCTCCAAGGGCTGCTCCCTGCCTCTCGGAGGTGCCATCTGTCAGTCGTGCTGTGAGGTACATTTGTATATCTCCCCCTATTCAAGGACTGAATAGGACGGTGGTTTCCCTGTAAGGGAGCATCTCACAGAAGAGGAAACAGATGGATAAAGGAGCATTGGAGAGGAGAAAAATGGAAATGGGAGATGTTGGAAGTTGTCTCTGAAGGGCAGGGTCCAGCCAGGTCACAGGTTTTCCATTGATAAAATCAGGGCCGACAACCTGGCTAGGGCTGGGGCAGCCTTCCACCCGGGACTCTGTACAGGCTTATCAGCCATTAACTTACTGAGGCAAACCCACCGGCCCTTAGAAAGAGGAAGTTTTCACATTTTAAACAACTTGGCTTTTAGCCCCACCTTTCCTCTGGTTTGAGTCAAAGATGTGTGTTTTCCTTAACTATAATAACTGGCTTTCAATTTCTGTGCAAAGCTTTGTGGCTCTCAAAATCAGCACAGTTTATTTTGAATTCATAGCCGCAGCTTAAACTGGGCTGACAGGACATGAATTGGAACAAAATGTGAGGGATTATGGTCTGGGGGGATGTATTGTTTCAGCTTAGAGAGAGAAATGAAATTTTCTCTTGTAACTGGGTGCTTTTTCTGTGCCCAGCGAGGACTGGCACCTGCGATTCCTTTCTATCAACCAGGGGGCACCAGCGCGCTCTCACCTGCGTCCTGGTGCCTGAGACCCCTTCGCTCAAGGTGTAGTCAGACCTCTTTTGGCTGTGACAAACAAAAGACAGGGAAGTAACTGGGTTTAAGTCATCTGCCTTAGATCACACCGTGGCTACACTTCATTGCTCATCAGTTTTAGGCCGTAGAGTTCATTCCAGTTTTGGAAGACAAATGAAAATTTCCCCTGCATCCAGGAGTATTATTTGTTTGCATAGCACAGATGGGCTGCACCGGGTTTCCTGAGCTGTCACCAGCTGAACTCACTTCCCCCAGTCGTGCCCACTTATTCCATTAAGGCTGGAACACAGCAGCAAACTGTGTGAATGTAAAGGGAATATATTATTCTTTCCTTCAGAGTTATCTTTGGATTCAAAGTTCTAAGTTGCTTCCATTTTTCTGGCGCATTCACAAAAGATGCTCTAAAGACACACAGCCTCTCTTTGGTAGCTTTCTCATATAGTCTGTTTTCAAAAGAAAAGTAGTTTAGGGGTGACATTAGCCATGCTATTCTTAAAGTTTCGTTCCCAGGCTGCCTTGGATTTCTTCATTTATTCTGGTAAATGCGTAACCCCACTGAGTAAGGGCTCCAAACTAAGTTGGCCTGCTTTTGCCTGGACCAACCCCAGGCACCAAGGTAACCCATCTTGAATTGGTAACAGAGCATGCCTGTTTCAAGACTTCAAGTGTTTGGTTAAAGCTGCATCAATCCAGTGAGTCAACTAGCTTCATTTTTAAGATGTTCCAGTGTGCTGACTTACTCAACTGGTCCACGTTTCCTGAGGATGTGATTCATTCATACCCCACAGAGGGGAAAGAACAACATTTGAAAGCACACATAAGGAGAAGTGGATAAAACCCCACACTTTCTGGCAAACCCGTCTCTTGCAGTATAATGTGGAGGTTTCTGGCATTTCTCTCTGAGGCAAAGTGTTGGAGATGATGTTTCTGAGGCTGCGAATGGGGCTGTGAGGATAGCTTGCTCCTGCCCAGCCTAAGGCCCCAAGAAAGTAGGGGTTTCTGCTCAGGGAGGACAGGCAGTAGGAACTTTTTGGAGTTGGGGACATATGTTTCCTCACTGAGGATTCAGGGCTAAAGTCGCATTGCCTTCTTTCTTTCTTTTTTTTTTTTTTAAGATTTTATTTTTAGACAGAAGGGAAGGGAGGGAGAAAGAGAGGGAGAGAAACAGCAATGTGTGGTTGCCTCTCTTGTGGTTCCCACTGGGGACCTGGCCTGCAACCCAGGCATGTGCCCCGACTAGGAATCGAACCGGCAACCCTTTGGTTCACAGCCCACGCTCAGTCCACTGAGTTACACCAGCCAGGGCTAAAGTCACATTTCTGTGCCTGCCCCAAGGCTGGCCATGGGGCCCAGAGAAGCAGAGAAGGGGGTCTGGTCTTCTGTCTCCCTTCTGGCACAAGTACAGTGCTCGGGTCTTGTTTTCCAGGGAGCTTTCCCTGGCTCCTGGCTCCAGCTTTGCTTTTCCTTCTTGGGCATGGTGTCTATTCTTTTGTTTAGAAAACACTGCAGCCCTGGCTGGTGTGGCTGAGTGGACTGAGCATGGGCTGCAAACCAAGGGGTCACGGGTTTAGTTCCCAGTCAGGGCACATGCCTGGGTTGCAGGCTGGATCCCCAGTAGGGGGTGTGTGAGAGGCAACCCACATTGATATTTTTCTCCCTCTTTAAAAAAAAGAAAGAAAGAAAACATTGCAGCCTATAAGTAGCCTTTGTGCCATATTGGCTTTTATTGCCTCCTATTAGGAAGTTTTGTGAGAGCCAGATGCCTTGTGCTGACCTATCCATTTTTATGTTTCTGTAAGAATGCTTAATTCTACATTCAGCTTGATTTAGTGATACCCATGACAAGGTTTTATTTATTTATTTATTCATTCATTCATTTATTCATTCACTCCCTTATATATTCCACCAATACTTATTAAGTGCCAGCTCTGGGCCAAATACTTATTCAATTATTCCTGTATGTGGAGAAATTTTATTCACTGGAATTCTGGGAGGGGCTGGGAATGACAGGCTGGCCCCCAGGAGAGAAGCAGGCAGAGGAGGACAGGGCTGGACTGGCCTTCCAAAGGCTCAGGGTGCAGGGTGAAAGCCGGGGCTGGGCCTCCAGACCCCAGCGCCTGGGCCTGGGCTGGCTCTGTGAGAAAGACAGGAGGTGGGCTGGGCCCTGTGTCGTGCTGTGGTAAGTGCCCCCACCCCAGGGTCCCGCTAATCTTCAACCCAGCAACGGTACTCATGAGGATCATAAATCATGCTCAGTATGACTGGGTTTCTTCACAGAAAATGAGAAGGGTGGATTTTGTTTCTAGGTTGGCCTTGGGGTGGAACATCCTAGGCAGGAGCAGAGACAGAGCTGTCTCAGGGAAATGAGTTTGGATATCACACCTGTCCCGGGGAGGACCCAAGACTCATTCGGGATGGTGCAGTTGGGAGGCTTTAACCAGGCTCATCTAATTTTTCTGAGAGCAAGAAAACTCTTGAGTGATACCTCCTGAGTTTCACCAACAAGTTTTGATTCAGGTTACAGCCTCAGACCATGATGAACTCTCACACACTTAGTGGGCAGAAAAATACATAAACAAACATGCATAATAGTAGATACTGTTTGCTATCAGAAAACTACAACTCCCAAGCAGCTAACTAGCCATTCACCAAACCATTAGGGAATGGTCTGGATAGAAGGCACCAGCCTCACTAGAAGTTCAGTTCTTGTCTCCTCCGCAGGGCTGCGGCTGATGCTAGGAGAGGTGGTCACAGAGCTGGGCTCGCTAGCAGACCTGAGGATGATGGGACCAGTAGCAAGAGAGACCCATGACAGCAATTCACCATCAGAAGCCACAGTTACCATAACAACGAAGTGGGGGTTCTCGCCCAGGGGGCATCGTTGCATTCACTGTAACCATGGACAGGCACGTGCAGCAACCTGGTCAGAAAAATGTATGGCTGCTGGAGCTTGGGCAGAAACACAGCACAGGTTTTCAGTGCTATTTTTCACCTGTAAGACATAAAGGTCACAGATGGTCAGCTCACAATACAGCTGGGATGTGCCGAGATTTAATTTCTTTATTTGACCCTAAGTGATATTCTCTTCCTCCCATGTCCCTAGTCACTAGTTAGTGAGGAAAAACTTAACCCAATACCTGTTCAGTTTAAAGTCTGGTATAATCGCTTGAACCCAGTTCCTAGGGACATTCATTCTCTCAGTGGCTTCTTTCCTTTAATCTGGTAATGCTGTGGGTAGGGGAAGGTTTTGGCTCATGAGGCTTATAAGTTCCACGTTATATATTAACTGCTTCAGAGAAAAACGAAATCTGGCTAATTACATGACTCCTGATCCATCTTGGTGCATGCTTTTCTCCCAGGACCCTAGTTGGAAGTATACTCTGTTTTACCATCTGTTTTGATATGTTTCATTTAACACGTATTTGTAATAAAAACCCTTGTATGTATTTGCATGACCACATACTTTCCATTATGCTGGTCACTTGGGTTTTTAGAAATAAGCTCAAATGCCATTTTAATTCCAATTTAAAGAAAGCCTCAAATTTTACCCAAACTAAATTCTGTCTGCCAACTCAGAGTTGCTAAAGTATTGGACTTAGAATTATCTGGATTTGGTGTTTCTTTTCCCAAGAAAAGTTAGAAGAACACCAATGTAGAAGCCTTTCTTTCCCCCAGGGAATTTCTTCACAGCCAGGCATTTTCTGGAGGCCACACAGGGTGCTCCTTGAATCTTCCTCAGTCCCTGCAAGTGACCTGAAGTGAGTTATGATCTCAGTCCAACAGTGTGTGGAGCAGCTTCAAGCCAATCCCCAAACCAGTTCTTACGCCTAGGCCCTCCAGCTTAGAGATTCCGAAGCTTTCCGAGTGCAGACCAGCACAGGTGTGACTTGACAGGATGCCTCCCAGCTCCACGTTGCCGTGGCGGGTGAGACGGCCTCCAGAGTGTCTGCTCTGCTCTCCTGCCCCTGTGCCCATGGCCCTGCCCTCTTCGCGCCTGCTCTGTCTTTTCAGATCCTTGTCATGTTTCAATATTTTCTTGAGTCCCACTAGAGCATGATGAGCAAATGTTAGTGAGTCTTAGATTGCCTCCTGTTTCCCAGAATGCCAAGCAGAGCAGCTTGCACATGGTAAATGCTCAATGAATTTGATGAACAAGTAAATAAAATTGGGCCAATGATGGGAGCAGTAGAGAGGAATGAGGCAAAATGCTGCATAAGCCATACCTTTGAGTGAAATCGTATGAAGGATCGTCTTAAAGATGCCAGTGGGTGGCCCTGTGCTTACAAGGAGGAAGGGGCAGGAAGGCTAGGAGTGATTCCAGGAAGTGCCAGTGTGGCTCAGACACGTGACGAAGGCTTGCGGTGGATATCAAGAGAAGGTAGATGGGCTTGACAGAATCGCTGAGGCTGGCATTGCTTTTGAAGAAGTAGACTAGAAATGGGAGGAGGTGTGTAAAGAAAACTTAAGGCATTTGGGCATCTTAGGGGTGTGTTATTCTAGCATTTGGAGGCCAGGACTCGGCCACCCACCCCGTGTAGAGTCTGAGTGTGAGATCCTGCTGAAGGTTTGAAAGACAAAGTTGGGAATTGTTAGGTCTGAGCGTTTTAATCTCAATTATGAGAGATATAACAAGATCATATGAATTATTTTTGGACTTGGGCCAAATGGTTTACATCGGCTGTGTGTCATGCTGCCCTGAGAGGACAGAGGCTTTTTGGTAAGTGCCCGTGTATTCCTAGTGTTTCATAGCTCTGCGCCTGCATCAAGGATTAGTTAGACAAAGTCTCTGCCCTCTCAGAGTTAGACAAAGTCTCTGTCCACTGGTGGGCACTAGTTATAAATGGCCAGGCTCCAAATGTCTGCTTGTTCATTTGCCAGCCATGAGTAATGTTGACCTTGGGAATTCAGTTTCAGTGTCTCAAAGAATTCGTTATCTGTGGTGTTTGTAGCCTGACAGCAAATAATGCACATCTATTTAATTCCTGAAGTAGTCCGTCCCTCCAAACACAGCCGACAGCGGAAGGAAAGTGTGTTTCAGTTCCAGCGTGAAACTCATGATGTTGCCTATCCTCCAGAAAGTTCTTCTAAGAGATATTAAGGTGATGATGAAGATAATAATAAGAATGATAAAGGTAGCCATTTATTTAGTACTTATACTGTGCTGTTGACTTTATAAAATGAAATTCTCATGACACACAGGGTTCCTCATTGTAAGGAAATGGAAGTTCAGAGAAGGTTAAGGATAAATAAGGGGCAGCCAGTGCCCCCCCCTCCCCCGCCCCAAGGCTGGAGAACGTCTCTGTGAGCAAATGACTCACCCCTTCCCTCAATCTGGAGGTCCGGCGGGACAGGGTTGCTTGGAGGTGTTTGGTTCCTCTATCTGTGGATGAAATAAAAAAGAGCTTCTATGGAAAATAACCTCAAAGGGTGATCTGATCATAAATCCCAAAATGGGCAGGCCATAGTCACAGCCCAGGTCTGTAACTTCTTTAGTGAAAGGTTTAAGCCAGCTCTGGTCATTATTTGCTAGAAGTAATACCAGCTGAAGCGGGTATTAACCCTCAAGACAGCACATAATCTTAACTACCTTGTAATACAATTCCCGCCTTGCTCCTCCTGACTCCATGTAATCATCCCTATGTTTCCTCCTTAATTTCAAATGCATACGAGAAGCTGCAGAATTGTTACTCTCTGGAGCATTCGAGATCTTGCTTCCTGGTATATGTCATCAGATTGGCTCAAGTAAACTCATAAAAATTCTCTACAGGTTTGGATGCTTCTTGTGTCAACATATCCGTTCAGTTAACAGCAGGTTATCACTGCTTTGAGGGCAAGGACAGCAGCTTCTACTTCTTTGCCTCCCGAATACCCAGCTTGGTCTCTTGAAAAGAGTCAATACACGACTGGGTGGTTGAATTACCGATTCCCAAATGCACAATCTTGGGTGTTGGTCTGGTCAGGCAGAAACACAGAGAGACCTCAGGGGCAGAAGTGTCCGAGTCTGTTCACTGCAGTATTTGCCACTTTCTCCCCACAGCAGCTGTGAACACATTTCTTGTTAGTGGACCAAGTTTACAGCTTCTTCTATTTTAAGCACTTCAAAGGGCCTCTTGGTTGCTGAGGATCATTCTAAGCTCCTGTTTAATAACACTCAGGTTTTCCTGAGTCTGCATCTGGGACCTACACAGTTTTTTGTTTCTGTTTTTCGCCCTTCATGTTCTCAGGTCCTCCTCTCTCTGTCTTCTGTTTCTTAAAAAGGTAGCCAAGAAAAAGGCGCAGTTAGGAAACATTTTGCCAGAGGCTTCCTGGTTTTCATGTGACTTTGAAAATTCTGTTCTTTGAAGGTAGTCATAAAACTTGGGTACTGAGAATATTTGGTATTAATGAGCAGTTTTATATTTGTGAATAAAGCTGGTAGGAGAGCATAGCTAATTTGAATAAAATGACCTCCTCTTAGCCTAGCATCATGATAAAGTTAAAAATAATTTTAAAAAGGAACAGTTCAAACAGGAATAAAATAAAAGTTTAATTCTGAGGAAACTTTTCACATTTTTATTTTGACCCAAAATAGTAGCTCATAAAGATCATCATGTTTGGTTTAGAGGATTTTTCCAGAGTTGCTTATATTTATTCAAAGCCTATATTTATTTTGAGCAGGGATCTGCTAAGCTCTGGTCAATTTTTAATGCACCTTCGAAGACTCTGAGTGTGAGCTGAGAATCTTTGCTCTAATTTAAGGTGTCTAATTAGAGATATTACAAAATAGGGGCCTGAAGTTGATAAAAATTAATAACTAACTGGGTTTTATTACTGCATTTACATTTATGTATTAGTTGGTTTTAGGCTAATCTTATTAATGTGGACAAATATGAGATAGAAAGGTTGACATTTCCCTAAGGACTTCCTGTGTGGATTGTGCAGCCTGATGAAAAATATCACATGTTGGCACTAAAATTAGGGGCCTCTACTTTTACCAGCCACAGTGTCTAGGGGAAGTGGGGAGGAATAAAGAGAGCTATTTAGAATTAGGGAGTTATTTCTCCTATCCTATGGTCCTCTTGGAGCAGTGGCTTTGTGGAAGGAAAGGAAATACGGTGGAAGCATGAACGGAACAGTTAGCTTGGTGGAGAGTCAAGGATGTGGATTGCGTGAGTGGTTAATTACTTGACTCACCTGACTGGGCTTTTGGAAAACTTGAGAAATTCCAAGTTGTTTTTCTAGCCTATGTAGATGGAAAAGGGGCCACGTATAAACCTGACAAGCTCAGGGGAGGCCCACATGGTGGGCCTTATAAACCCAGAGACCAAAGTGACCAGCAGGGTGGTCTGAATGTAAAAACTGCTAACTAAAATAGGGTCATGTTGGGTGGTCAATCAAGCCTAGGCCCGTAGCTTCCTTGACAAAGGTTGGTCTGCACATTTGAAATTGTCCATTGTCTTTGTGCACCTAAGATAAAATAGCTTTGAAATGCCAGAGTTACTTTCTTTTCCAGATCCCTGGAAGGCACACCCTCAAGCATCAGAGTATAAGACCACATTGTTATTTCGCTGGCCACATACCATCTCTCTGTGCTGTAAATGTTAACTATCCTGTACCCACCAATGTAAAAGAAGCATGTGTCTTTCCATTTCACTTTTTATCTAACCCCAGAGAGTTCCCCTCTTTGTATTCTCCCGTCTCCGTAATCTATCACAAGTGAGTTTCATGTAATTTTAGGTAACTCTTCTTATGTCTCCTCCTCTGATTCTAATATATAAAATAAATTGCAAAACCACCATTCTCCGGAGTATTTTCTCAATACATTGAGATTTTGCTTCCCGGCAATTGTCATCAATTTGGCTCAAATAAACTCTTATAAGACTTTTTCTTAGGCTGAATGTTCTCTTGTCAATTCCTGAGAGCCGATTACTTTTTCTTTTTTTTTTTTTTTATCCTCACCTGAGGACATGATTATTGATTTTAGAGAGAGGGAAGAGAGAGAGAAAGGCGGAGAAACATTGATGTCAGGGGGAAACACTGATCGATTGCCTCTTGTATAGCTCCCTGACCAGGACCGAGCCTGCAACCGAGGCATGTGCTCTGACTGGGAATTAATCCCCGAACCTTTTGGTTTATGGGATGATACTCCAACCAATCGAGTCACACTGGCCAGGCCTGATTACTTTTTGAGCTGGATGAGTTGCTGTACATTTCTGTAAAGAATCTTTGAGAAATGGTTGAGAAAGATTTTTCATAACAATTAGCTTCCCCATTCCTCTTTGTCTTTTAAAACATCCAGGGATTTTGACAGTCTCCAAAAAAGAATCAGAAAGCAAAATATTTATGATCTCTTTTCTAGAATACTTCAAAAATGGGGGTCTTAGAACATTATATAATAAATGGGTTAAATAGAATAATTGATAAAAAACAGGTGTAACTTTTCTAGATAGGTGACTTTACAATAAGATATAGGCAGTGTTTATGCAGTATTTATTTTTCCATTCATTCAATGCCAGCTAGATTTTTAAAAAATCCTCACCCAAGGATCTGTTTATTGATTTGAGAGAGCAAGAGAGAAAGAGAGAAAGAGAGAGATCGATGTGGGAGAGAAACATCGATCAGTTGCCTCCCCTATGTGCCCTGACTCGGGACAGAAACACAATGTTTTGTTTTACGGGATGATGCTCCAACCAACTGAGCACAGCAATCAGGGCACCAGCTGGAGTTTTACTGAGCACTCTAGCAGACGGTGTGCGTACTGCATGCCAAGGTTCACCTGCACCCACGGGATGGCTCCCGTGCACACTGGATTCTTCTCACCTTAAGTGTTCACATTGTTGGGCTTTTCTTCCTATAAACAAGAGTTTCTTTAGCTTATGTACAAGTGCAGGAAGTGCTGGAAATTAATGCTACTGAGGCAACCCTTAAGCATTGAGGGATGAGGGTCAGTGAATAAGTATTTTAGCTGAACGATGCTTTCTAAAGGGTCCTCAGTGGGACTGAGCACTAGCTGCCCACAGTGACAATCAACTCACTGATGGACTTTTTATTGACATTCCTCCATTCCTTGCCTTAATTTCTCTACTTATGCTTCTTGGGATCATCTTCCCAATCAGCTACCTAACCCAGGGTTGCCTCAGCTTGCTTTCAGAGAATTCCAGGGGCAGATGAGCACATGTTGTGACTAAGGCACCACATTAGACCAGAGAAACTTTCAAGGATCTAGAATGGAGACAGAGAAAAGACTAAGCAAAAAATGCACCAGCAGCAGAATGTGCCCACATACTTTGAATGGTAGGAAAATAACAGCTAAAGAGGGATTCAGAGAAAGGAGAGATGATTTTACTGTGGGATAAATCAGACCATGGAGGAAGCAGGATAAAATTAGTATTTGAATGATGAGTTGGAATTATTTTCCTATGGGGTCGGGAGGATGACATTGAATTTGTGATCTTGGGATGAAGGAGGCTGGAGAGGAAAAGAAAGGGAAGGAAACCAACATTTATTGAGTGTAGACTATAGGTCCACCCTAAAGGGGACAGTGATAAGGAGCACAGGTTGAACGCACACTGTCACATTTACTCCCCAAATAACCATGTGAGCAAGGTATCTGTCATAGTCAACTTGGGCTGCTATAACAAGGTACCATAGCCTAGGTGGTTTACAGACAACAGAAACTTATTTCTCAGGAAGAGAAGCTAGAAGCTGGAAGTCAGAGATTGGGATGCCAGCAAGGCAGGGTTCTGGTGAGGTTGTCTTCCAAGTAGCAGACTGCTGAATTTTTGTATCCGTACATGGTGGTAAGAAAAGCTAGCTAACTCTCCGGCCTTTTCTAGTAAGGCCACTAATCCCATTTATGAGGGCTCCACCTATGAACTAATTATCCCTCAAAGGTTCCACCTCCAAATACCACCACACTCAGTTTAAGATTTTAACATGTGAATTTTGAGGGGGACACACACATGCGGTCTACTACAGTATCATTACATATAGCTGATGGAACAGAAAGCGGAGGCCCAGAGAGTTTAATTGATAGGCTTAAGGTGACACAGATAGTACATTCCAGACATAGGATCCAAATCAATATGGGCCAGTCTCAGAAAGTAGATTGAAACACAGCTCACTGAAAAGTTTAAGATAATGTAAACAGCATTCCATTGGGCTATAGTGACAAAAATGATGTTCATTATTTACCCCCACTCCCATGTTATAGCTCATTATTTAACCAAATCAAACTTGGTAGATAGTTTTAGTAATGATTGCTCAACAGATAAAGGGAGTGAAGATTGGGAGTTAACACTGGTTTCTAAGACACAACAGTAGTTTTTAGATGGAGAGACAGTTAGTTCCCACCTCAATAGGCACTATAAAAGGCATTAGGAACTTTGATTTATATTTAGTTTCAACCAGAACAAATTGTTTGCATCTGAGCAATTAATGTAAATGTTTAAACATATTCTTCACCTAATATTGTAGTTTATCAGTTGTTTGAGTAGACTTGATTAGGATGGTTTATTTAACCCAACTTTGCCCCCAGATTTGTAATAGAAAAGAGTGATGACTGTTATGTATTTGGAGAGCAAATAGTAGTAATTCTCCCTCTGGGGATACAGTTAGCTCTTTTACAAGTTATGTATCCTGTTAAATAGGTATTAAACAGGCATGAAAGGCTAGGCTTTCTCTTTCAATTCAGAAACTGCCAAGAAAAGAAAAAGATAGAGAGGAAAGGCAACATGTATTAAATAAGGGTAGAAACCAGAGGCCTTCTCTCCACTGCAGTTTGGAATTTTATGCTTCTTTAGGTTTTCAGATTTTTTCCATTTGCTTTAAATGGGTTAAATCTGGATGATAATTTGTCTCCAAACATTACAGTTCAAAGGATTTTACATAATTAAAAATGAAAGAAACGACTTAAAGAAGTGGTGGACTATAACTCTAGCACTCTCCAGTCCGCACTGGAAAGGGTGATGGAAGTGAGGAAAGAAGGAGAAGAAAAAGAGAAAGGAATGGGATGGAAGGTTTGCTCTCCCTAGCATCATGGAAATACCAATGAGAATAAAAAAATAATAGCTGGCATTTACGTGGGCCAGCCACTCTTCTAAGCCCTGTGCTTATGAGAAAACTGAGGAACAACAAGATAAGTGATTTTGCCTAAAGAGGATCTGGGACAGAAGCCAGGCATTCAAGTCCAGAGTGTGTGCTCTAAACCTCTATACTCTCTTGCTTCAATAATAGTATTAAGAGTAGTTAAATAACTCTTCTTATGTGTTCTTCGTGGAAGCTGTTATCTCCATTTTACAGACAAGGAGTTTTGGAAAAATTAACACATCAGTTAGCCTCCAATCAGAAAACATAGATGATGGAACATGAATTTTAGCCCAGGTTTGTTTCATTTCAGAGTTTGTGCTTTATGTGCTACACTGCTTAAAGTTCAAAGTCAAAGAGCTTATCAAGTACATTTTCAGAAAGAACTTTCACCTTTCTGTCCTAAGAGTGCTGTGGCCAGGAGAGCTGGTTAACAGGGCACCTGCAGGCCTGGGGCTACTCCCATGTGCTGTGCTCAGGTGAGCAGGCCAGTCCAAAGGAGACCGAGGACTGCTCGCTTCCAGGAGGACTGAGCTGCCTTGCTCCTATAAATTCAAGAGCTAAATAAACCTCTTGACAGGTTGCAGTTCAGGGATGTTCCCTCATGGGTTTGATAGTGTACCACTTTATAATATAATCATCAAAAGAGGTAGGCCCTATCTCCCAGGCTCCTGAGAGAATATGGACCTAATTTCAACAGTCTCCTAACTCCAAATGGTAAATCCTACCTCAAGTCAGAAAGATAATAGAATTAGCAATTTTACCTTGAAATCATGAATATAGTGAATTGTATCTGTTATGAACCCAAGTTCATGTGCCCATTGCTTTGAAAGGCCAAAACTTAAAATATCAGTTTGCAGTAAGGAAAGGTTTATTGGTAGAGAAGGTGCCAGCTGAGAAGGTGGGAGATCTAATGGGGCCTCAAAGCTACTTCCTTGCTGGACTAGCTTGGGGTTTGGGAATGGGCATGTGCAAATGGTGGTGGGGAAAGTTTTAGGGGAGGACTTTGGAAACTGGCCATTTATGGTAAAGGGCCATCGATACTGGATCTTCCTGGACAATGGACCCTTTGCTTCTACACTGGGTGTTGGTGTTCAAATTCCAGTTTTGTCTTGGTCCTTTGGTTCCAGGTGCTGCTGGAGGTTGAAGGTCTCTCCTCTGCACATGCTTTGGCTGTGTGACTTGTGGCATTGGTCTGCTGTCTCTGAAAAGCAATTCAGTATCTTGTTAAACAGGACAGGACCATTTTGAGCAGGTTCTGCATTTACACGTCCACTTAGCTGTGGAAAAGATTTTCATCTTCTTTACAATCTCTTTAGCAAAATTGCCTGTAATGAGCAGCACATTCATGAGAATTACTTAGGGAGATTGAAAAACACAGATTCCTGGGCCCTCTTTAGGAGACTCATTCAGTGAGACTGAGTGAGAATGAGGATCTGTATGTTTAGGAAACATCCAGGTAATTCAGATAATTAGCTAGGTGCAAGAACCACCATTCTGACTAATTCCTGGCATGAGTGTTATTGTGCTAGGAAAGAGCAAGTCAAATGACAGAGAGTAGTTTGCTCCTCAGGGGCACCACTCAAAGTTTATCCTGGTGAGCACCTTTGAAACTGCTTGTTTCATTTAGTTCCCATCTTTCTTTCTCCTGTCTCGTTTGTCACTTTTTATTTCTGCGTGAACTCATTAATCTAAGATCTTAAAGCCGCAACAAACTCTGGTCCAAGTGATGATTTAATCAGCTACCTCTATTGGACGTAGGTTCTGAATGTTTTCTGACTCATGTACTCCTATCTCAACTGCAGGTATTAATTAGGAATCTCGTTTGCTCTGTGGATGCCAGTGTGATGATGGATGGTCATAAACAAGGATGTAATAAAGTCTGCCCTCAAGAAGTTCAGGTATTTTGTTAGATTAGCAAAGGCATTGTTTTCTAATTACACCACATTATTACTTTAAACAAAATCATATCACTGGAGATTTATTATGTTTCTGGTTGTTTATTACCCCAGCTCTGGTGACACACACTCACGGGTAAAGCTATGACTAAACCGTGGGTCAGTTGCCTTGGTTCTGAGCCTTGTGGCTGCCACCTTCAAAGACTGAAATGAGTTCCCCAGCTGCCTTTCCACCAGCACAGCTGCAGCAAAGGTGGTAGAACTGTGATTTAGCACATTTCTGGTTCCAGTAAAATTATGCCCTATTTCAACTGCAGTAAACCCAATAGCTATTGTCAAAATAGGAGATGATGTTGCTGTGTGGCCTATGAAGAGATAATTTGGGCATTTAAATATGAAATGTAATGCTTTGGCTAAAAAAAAGATAAGCAAAGTCAAGAACAGGGATCTTTCTTTTTATATAAAGTCATTATCTATTATTCCTTGAGGATAACATAAAAAATTGATCATAGATTTAGAAATTTGCTTGAAGTGTATTAGAAGAAGGAAAAGTGAAGGACTCAGAACCAAAGGGAAATGGGTTCTGTTTCTCCCCCCATCATGACTACTTATTAAATTGCATCTCATAAAAATGAAGAGTAATAGGGGAGGAGGATGCAGTGAACTGGGGACACAGGGGCAGCAAAAATCAACTTACCTGGAATCCGAAAAGAACCCTCTCAGAAGATGCTCTGCCCGGAGTACCCTGTTTGATTTAACACAATACAAATTCCCATCCCTTTGCCAGCCTCTTGCCTGGCTGCCTCCTCAGGATTTCTCAACACTGTGAACCCTGCTCAGTTTAATGTTTTTTTCCTTTTTAAATTAAATTTATTGGTTGACATTGTTTAATAACATTATAAAAGATTTGAGTGTACAATTCTATAATACATCATCTGCATATAGACCCAAAGTCTAGTCTCCCTCCTTCACCATATATTTTACCCCTTTACCCTTTTCATCCTTTCCCCAACCCCCTCACCCCTGGGTCACCACCATTTGTTGTCTGTATCTATGAGTTTATTTGTTTTGTTTGTTCATTTGTTGCTTTCCTTTTTGTATCCTACATATGAGTGTAATCATATGGTTTTTGTTCTTTTTTCCATCTGACTTATTTTGTTTGGCATGATACTCTGAAAATCCATCCATGTTACTGCAAATGGCAGTATTTCATCCTTTCCTATGGCTGAGCAGTGTTCCATTGTGTATATGTACTACATCTTTTTGTTTGTTTTGTTTTCAGATGAGAATTGCAAGTCAGCTCGTACAGTGGGCTTCAAAATATTAGTGTAAGTTATCTACTGCTCTGTGACTTGTTATCCATTTGTTCCTTCTTTCACTCATTTTAAAAATCATTTACCAAGCACTCATTGAGTATTTGTCTATAGTTATAGAGATAAGTAACAAAGTACATGTGCTCATAAGGTCAAAGTCCTGGAAGAGATGGACACGTAAACCAACAGTCCAGTAGGTGTGATGGGTGTATAGTGGATACTCTGCCCAGGGTAATCAAGAGCCTGGAAAGGGAATGACCAGCTACCTGGCTGGGGTAGGGTGTGGTTTCAGAGAAGGAACTGCTGAGCTGAGCAGAAAAGAAGAGGAAGGCATTTCATTCAGAAGGAATAGCATATAGAAATGCAAATGCACCGCAACCCCTCAAAGCTAGTAGCTGGTTAAGTTTTGCTCATAACTTTTCAGCTGGAAGGTGGAGGTAGGTTTTAAGTGGAAAGGTGAGCAATCCTTCATTGGGTTGTAATTCTTGAGATGGCAACAATAAGAATAGTAAGAAACATTCTGTACCTTCAGATCTAATAAAGCTGGGGCTTGACGGGGTTAGGTTGGTGGAGGAGGCACACACACCTTTTTTCCATGTCATCTTTATTTCCAGGGCATAGGTTACTGGCACGACATTGGTATTACGTACATATTTGTTGAATTTGATTGAGTTGATTTGACCATTTTTAACTTATGAAGGTAACAGGGTAATAAAGCAAATAGAGAACAATACATGTCCTATTTGCTATAGGTAAGTTTATGGTAATCAAATCTCACTGGTGTTAATTATCATAATGATGTTATTATGATGTCAACATTCCATGTCCATAGAGCAAAGGAAATTGGCACTCTCACTACAAACCAAAGAAATAAACACCCACTCTCTCAATGTGTGCACCAGAATTTGTACTCAAGAGTGACAACTGATTCTCTACCAGGGAGATATCTAACCTATATCTCCATTACTTTCCCCTAGGAGAGGAAAGTACCCATAAGTCTTTGCAACTAAGGACATATGTATTTACTTCAGGGGCTGCCTGCTTCATGCTGGGTGAGAGCTTCTGCCTGTGATGAAAAGTGGTCCCTTGTTCACAAAGATGATTACAAAGTACTTCCCATGTCCTTACTCACTTCCTTTTGCAGTGTGACGCTGCCACTCCTGTCCATTCCTAAAGCCTGTTTCTTATCCCCCTGAATCTGGGCTGGCCTTGTGGCTTGCTTGATGGACAGAATGCAGGGGAATGATGGTCAACATTCATCATTCAAGGCTATGTCTCAGGAGGCCCAGCTGAGGAGCTTGTGCTCTTATCCTCTAGGAAGGCTGCTGTTAAATGAAGTTTTATTTTTAATAATTAAAAAAATATTTTATTGGTTAGGTTATTATAGTTGTCCCAATTTTTCCTCCTTTGTCCCCCTCCACACAGTACCCCCCATTCCCTCCAGCAATTCCCCCAGTTAGTTCATGTCCATGGGTCATGCATTTATAAGTTCTTTGGCTTCTCCATTTCCTATACTATTCTTAACATCCCCCTGCCTATTCCGTACCTACCAATTTGTACTTCTTAATCCCTTCATCTTTCCCCCCACTCTCCCCCCTCCACCTCCCAGCTGATAATCCTCCAAATTATTTCCATATCTATGATTCTGTTTCTGTTCTGCTTGTTTGCTTAGTTTATTTTTTAGATTCAGTTGTTGATGGTTGTGAATTTATTGCCATTTTAATGTTCATAGTTTTGATCTTCTTTTTCTTAAATAACACCCTTTAACATTTCATGTAATAATGGCTTCGTGGTGATGAACTCCTTTAACTTTACCTTGTCAGGGAAGCACTTTATCTGTCCTTCAATTCTAAATGATAGCTTTGCTGGTTAGAGTAATCTAGGTTGTAGGTCCTTGCTTTTCATCACTTTCAATATTTCTTGCCAATCCCTTCTAGCCTGCGAAGTTTCTTTTGAGAAGTCAGCTGACAGTCTTATGGCAACTCCTTTCTAGGAAACTATCTTCTTTTCTCTTGCTGCTTTTAAGATTCTCTACCTTTAACCTTTGGCATTTTAATTATGATGTGTCTTGATGTGATCCTTTTTGGGTTCATCTTGTTTGGGACTCTCTGTGCTTCCTGGACTTGTATGTCTATTTCTTCACCAAATTAGGGAAGGTTTCTTTCATTATTTTTTCAAATAAGTTTTCAATTTCTTGCTCTTTCTCTTTTCCTTCTGGCACCTCTATGATTTGAATGTTGGTACATTCGAAATTCCAGAGGCTTCTTACCCTATCCTTGTGTTTTTGAATCCTTTTTTTCTTTTTCCTTTTCTGATTGAAATTTTTTCTTCTTTATGTTTGAAATTATTGATTTGATTCTCGACTTCATCCACTCCCCTATTGATTCCCTGTAAATTTTCCTTTTTTTCACTTAGTGTAACCTGCACTTCTGCCTTGGTCATTTTTATGCTGTTGAAGTACCCAATTAGTTGCTTGAGCATCCTAATACTCTGCATCTGACAGATTGCTTATCTTCATTTTGTTTAGTTCTTTTTCTGGGATTTTGTTCTGTTCTTTCAGTTGGGCCATATTTCTGTGTCTCCTCTTGTTGGCAACATCCCTGTGTTTGTTTCTATGTATTAGGTAGAGCTGCTTTAATGTCCTGTCTTAGCAGTGTGTCTTAAAGTAGAAAAGAACATTCATAAGTTAGATGTGGCAGAATCTTAGATAATTGCCTGGGTGGGACAATACGTGTAAACCAGGTTGATGGAATCTCTGATATGGTGTGCTGCTCTGTGGCTCTGTGTTGGGAAGGGCTCAGAAAAGGGACAATGGCTACTGCTTGGCCTCTGGAGTTTTGTCTGGGAGGGAGCTGTCCCCCAGCACTTGCCTTGATGCCAGGCACTTCAGTTTCTCCATGTATGCCACTGGTGCCCTTCAAGCTGTTGCTCTGGTGCTGGAGTCCACAGGGAGTGAATCTGCATAAGACTTAAGTTCTCTGCAGACCCTTTAAGAAGAGATGCCTGAGAATCCCACAATTTCTTCTGCTTTCCAACCCCCACTGATTTTTATAGCCAGAAGTTACGGGGACTTATCTTCCTGGCACTGGAACCCTGGGCTGGGGGGCCTGGTATGAGGCTAGGATCCCTCGCTCCCTAGATAACCCTCCTGATTTTTATCTACCACATATGGGTGTGGGACCACCTGTTCCATGTCTTGGCATCACCCCTCCTACCCGTCTGAGTGAATGTGACTTTTTAAATTCCTTGGTTGTGGGACTTCCATACAACTTGATTTTCTGATGATCCTGGGTATAGTTGCTCTGCAGTTTAGTTGTAATTTTTGCTGTGGTTGTGTAAGTAGATAAGCCATGTTTACCTATGCCTCTATCTTGACTGCAAGTCTATTTAAAAAAAAAAAGATTTTATTTATTTATTTTTAGAGAGAGGGGAAGGGAAGGAAAAAGAAAGGGAGAGACACATCAATGTGTGAGGAAAACATCAATCGACTGCCTTTCTCATACAAGCCCTGGCCAGAAACTGAATCTACACTCCAGATATGTGCCCTGATCAAGAATTGAACTAGCAAACTTTTGCTTTCCTGGACAACACCCAACCAACTGAGCCGCATGGGTCAGGGCCAAATGATGATTTGATTAGCCTGCTGGAGACATAGGGACAACCTAGCAGCTAATACCAATTTTCAGATACGTGATTTATGCTGTTCTAGACCATCCAGCCCAGGTGAGATCCTAGGTGACTGCAGCTGAATGAGTGGCTCCAGACAAAATCTACAGAAGAATATTCTAGCATTATCTAGACCAAATAGAGACTCGAAAAATCATGAGCAAATAAAATGGTTGTTGTTTTAAGAGACTAATCTTCAGAAATAACTGATATACTAATGACTTTTTGCTGTGCAAACCTCAATGTCTTATTCTGGAGTTAAACTAGAATCTGTGAACTTGCCTTTTCAGTGCCTTGCCACAACACAGTGAGGGGAAGAAATGGCAGATGCTCATTTATTCTCACTCTCATGTTTATTATTTGCATTTGGATTGAAAGGAGTTCTGTCCTCCAGGTCAGAACTAGTCTAAAGCTCTTCAAGTACAGGATTAGGAGTCCATCACACAGAGCCAAATTGAACTATGTCCTAAACAGAGGCATACACACCCAGATCTGAAAGATCTGAACTCACAGAGCCTCATTCCCTCATTTAGCATTCAGACCAGATGTGAGATAACTTGCTGGTGTTCTCACAGCTCATTGGTGGCACAATTAGGACAAGAACAATAATCTCCTGATTACTAATCTAAAATGCTTTGACTGTACAAGTTAAACATACAAATTTTAATGTTTAAACTTGAATGGATTTTGACCAAGAAGAGAGGCTAATTATTTCAAGGCATAATTTTGAGTTCACCAGAAAAACCTTCAACTTCAGAAATACTGCTGGAACCCAGGTGCTAGTAATATGGAAGAAGACTGGTCTAACTTCAGCTGTATCCTGACTCCAAATGGGAAAACAATAATAAAAATAAAGTAAACTCACAATTTTCATCTCAAACATATGAATATAATTGGTAGTATCTAATTAGCTATAAAAACGTAAGATTTTCTTCCATTTTTGTACTCTTTGGAAGATTGCTTGTGATCAACATCTCATTATGGCTTAATGCTTATTCAGTAATATATTTTTCTCTCTCTTCTGTCTTTGTGGGGAGGTTTTCTAGTTTAGGAGATTTTATTTTTAGTTATGTGTCTCCCACAATTTATAATTTCTTTCCTTCCTTCCTTTTCATTTTTTAATCTTCTTTTTCCCAGGTTCACTTTTGCTTTGTGTAGCCTACACATTTCCTTTTTGTTGAAGTACATCCTTCAGTAGTTTATTCTCAGTGAGTGTTTCTGGAAAGTTATGTCCTTGTCTTTGTAAGTCTGAAAATGCTTTCATTTCATCCTACTGTTGGGGTCTACTTAAGGTGGATATAGAATTCTAGACTGACAAGTTATTTTCCTTCATGGTTTTTAAGATATTCAGCCAAGGTCTCTGGCATAGATGATTGTTAATGAGCAAGTATTTTGTTAGTCTTATTGTTGCTCCTTTTCAGGTGACTTAACTTTTTCCTCTGGTGGCTTCTAACATTTTCTGTTAGTATGGTTTTACCATTTTGGTTTCACAGTGAGGTTTATAGATAAACCTTTGTTTTTATTGATTTCGTTCAGTTCATATTTTCATCTGATATCTCATAACTTTCTTCAGTTTAGGAAATTATCTACTATACCTCAAAAGTTTCTCTTCCTTACCCTTGTTAGTCTTTTATTCTTAAGCATCTATTAAACATGTTAGAGCTTTTCATTTTAGCTGCCACATTTCTAACTTCCCTTTTATATTTTCACCTTTTTATTTATCTATGCTGTGTTCTGGATAATTTCCTCAGATCCATATCCCAATTCGTGAATTATTTCTTCACCTTTGTCTAGTCTATTGTTTAGCCTGTTTAGTGTCTTCTATTTTGATTACTATATCTTTCATTTTTCTTATTTATTCTGTATCATTTTAAAAGTTAGATTTTACATTTCCTTTTCTTTCTTTGTACTGTTAAAATACTCATTTGAAAATCTATTCAACAATGCTCATTAAGCATAATTTCTCCTATTTTGGGTCATTGGACTTTCCCTTTCTGTTTCTTAATGTATTTTATAATTTAGGTCTACAAGTTCATTTTCAGGAGGGGTTATCTTTAGAGGGAGTCCTGTCCATGCCCTGAATTGTAGAGACCTCTTGATGACAGAGGTTCACTTGTCTTTGTCTAAGTCCTACTCAGTTTACTGCTTCCAAACCAATTTTGACTCTAGGTTCTCAGCTCCCCATTCTTATACTGCACAGGTGATGGAAAGGTGGTTTGTTCTGTAGCAGTGTGTGATACAGGTTCAAGATCCAAACCTCTCAATGTGTGTCGGAGTGGCTCTTGAAATTTCTGCTCTGAGAACCTGAGAAAGTCAACTCTCTTTTTCCTGCAACCCTGAACATGCTGGGGGAAATTTTCAGGTAATGTTTATGAGCTTTTCAGCACATTTTGGAATAAGCAGTGCTAAGCAGAATGCCCATCCCTACTTCTTGATATATGTGGGGCCTGAAGTTTACATTTCTTTTTCACAAAGGTATGAACATGTTAGCCCTTAAAATATATATCTGGGCTAGTGTCTCCCAAGGACTATGTGGTTTTAAAAACTCCTTATGTTCATGATTATTGTGTTCCCTCTTAATTTCTTTTGAGCTCAACTGCATCTTTAACATGGATATATATATACTCTTTGTATTTTAAATAACAGTGGAGATTCCTACATCTAATCAACTGACATCTTGAAGGAAGTTCCACACGACCTTTGTTTACATTGTTTACTTTCTCTGAAATGTCCTTCTCATCTCTTCCATACACCCATTCCCCACCCTCCAGTTACTTCCTCCTCTCCTTGTGATTCT
>PVJI01016626.1:0-37780 GCA_004026765.1 Micronycteris hirsuta | reverse complement strand
GCCTGCAACCTGGGTCGCTTTTTGGATGACGTTGCCTCTGGGGGCGGGGTCTGGGAGGGAGCAATGGCGGCCTCCGATCACCGCGGGCTTCCGTCACTCCTCCGCTCCCCAGTTCCCCACCGCCTTTTCTGCCAGACTGGGTTCTGCTGGCTCAGTCCTGGCCTCTCTCCGGCAGCGTCGCCGGCTTGCGGGATTCACCTGTTGTTTGAGGCCACGCCCTGTTCAGGCACTGGCGGCGTGAGTCCCTCTGTGAGAGCTGCCTCTCACTCCGTTCATCCGCCCGGTACTGCCCTGCTTACCGGCCTGGATGTTCGTCTTCTCCTACCTCCTGGGTGTTGGACTTCCCTTCAGTTCGATTCTGTCTGTTCTGGTTGTTTAATTTGTCGCTACTGCGTTCGTTGTTTAGACACTCTGGATGTGCGGGCGGCGAGTGCGTCCACCTACGCCGCCATCTTGGCGGAAGTCCGGTGATGGCCATTCTGACCAGTGTGGGGGGTGTCTCACTGTGGTTTTGATGTGCCTCTCTCTGATGATTAGTGAGGTCTTTTCATGTGTCTATTGGCCAGTTGCGTGTCTTCTTTGGAGAAGTGTCTATTCAGGTCCTCTGCCCATGTTTCAATCAAAAATTTTTTGTGTGGTTTTGGGTTGTTTTGGTGAGTTATATGAGTTCCTGACATATTTTGCATATTAACCCTTTGCCACACGTATGAGTGGTGAATATCTTCTTCCATCGGGTCCGTTGTCTTTTCATTGTGTTGGTGGTGGTACAAAACCTTCTTAGTTTAAAGTAGTCCCATTTGTTTATTTTTCCTTTTGTTTCCCTTGCTCGAAGAGATATGTCCAAAAAGATATTATTATGAGCACATCAAAGTGTTTACCGCCCATTTTTTTCTTCTAGGCGTTTTATGGTTTCAGGCCTTACATTACGTCTTAAATCCATTTTGAGTTTGTTATTGTACATGATGTAATCCATTTACATTTAAAGTAATGTTAATAAGGAATATAATTATGATCATTTTATTACTCATCTTTTTTCATTATTTATTTATTTTTAGAGAGAGGGGAAGGGAGGGAGCAAGAGAGGGAGAGAAACATTGATGTGTGAGAGACACCAACCGACTGCGTCCCACACGCCCACCCTGGGGTCTGGCCTGAATCCCGGGCGCGTGCCCTGCCTGGGGACCCAACACTTCGGTTTGCAGGCTGGCACTCTGTCCACAGGGCTACACCAGCCAGGGCTTGTTATTCATACTCATATGTTTTTTCTTCTTTTGCTTAAAGAGGTCCCTTTAATATTTCTTTTAAGATTGGTTTGATGGTGATGAACTCCTTTCGCTTCTTCTTGTCTGGGAAGGTCTTTATCTGTCCTTTATTCCAAATGACAGCTTTGCTGGGTGGAGTATTCTTAGTTGTAGGTCCTTGCTTTTCATCACTTTGAATATTTTTCATGCCAGTCCCTCTGGCCTGAAATGTTTCTGTTGAGACATCAGCTGGAAGTCCTAAGGGAGCTCCCTTGTAGGTAACAAACTGGTTTTCTCTTGCTGTTTTTACAATTCTTTGTTTTTAACCTTTGCCATTTTAATTGTGATGTGTCCCGGTGTGGCTCTCTTTGGGTCCATCTGGTTTGGGACTCTCAGCACTTCCTGGACTTGCACGTCTATTTCCTTCACTAGGTTAGGAAAGTTTCCAGTCGTCATTTCATCAAATAGATTTCAACCCCTGATCGCTCCTTCTGGCACCCCTGTGAGGCAAATGTCGTTACACTTGATGTTGTCCCAGAGGTCCCTTAAACTGTCCGCATTTTTAAAATTCTCTTTCCTTTTTGCTGTTCTGAGTAGGCGTTTTCTGCTGCCTGGTCTTCCGAAGCGCTGATTCAACCCTTTGCTCCATCTGCGCTCCTGTCGATTCCCTCTAGTGTGGTCTTCGTTTCAGATGCTGTGTTCTTCATTTCTGAGCGGCTCCTTCCTGCAGTTCCCGTCTCAGCACAGGTTCTCACTGAGTCCGAGTGTTCCCTCCCTCCGTCACTGAGCATCCTCATATCCGGTGTTTTGACCTCTGCACCTGCTACTCGTCGGCCTCTGTTTCATTTAGTGCTTTCTCTGAAGTTTTCTCCTGTTCTTTCATTTGGGACATAATTATTCGTCTCCCTGTGTTTGTTTCTATGTAGTAGGTAGAGCTGCTACATCTCCCAGTCTTCACGGGGGGACCTGACGTAGGAGGTGTCCTGTGAGCCCACGGCGCAGCCTCCCTGGTCACCTGAGCCTGGTACCCTGTGGATGTCCCATTTGTGGGCTGTGTGCACCCTCCAGTGGTAGTTGAGCCTTGGGTGCTGTGAGCGGTCCGTGGGCAGGAGGGTCCTCAGGCTGCCTGGCTGTGCCTACAGTGGAGGAGCTACTGTGCGGGGCGGACCCCACGGAGTGGGACTCACTGCAGTGGGACTCAGGTCCCGGCTGGGTGTGTTGTCTGTAGAGCCAGTTAGGTAGTGCTCTGGTGTGGTCTGAAGCTGCCCACTGGGTGTGCTGGCTTTGGCGCCTCCTTGGGAGGACTTCAGAGCAGGCCAAGATCAGCTGCTGCCTGCTGCCTGCTACCTGCGCCTGGCCTGGGGCCACTTGGTGGGAGCTGCGGAGTGATCTGCAGTTGGACGTTGCCTGTGCTGGAGTGGAGGTGCCTGGGAGGGGCTGTGCCGTGAGGCCGGCGGTCACTCCTGCTGGGCTGGGGGCCACTCAGCAAGAGGCACAGGCCATGCACCAGCCTGATGCTGCTTTTGGAGGGGTTTGTGGACCGCTGAGAGATTTTAGAAAAGTCTGCGGCATGGGCAGAGGCTGGCCACTTGTGAGGAAAAGCCACTGAAGGAGGTTCCGCTGGTGCCCTCTCAATTCCAGCCCCCACGCTCCTTCCACGTGGCATGGCAGGTGCCCGCCGCCTGCGTCTACCCCTCGCCAGGGACATGGGGCGGGGGGGCGCACCCGCCTGAGGCTTACCTGAGTCCTGAGAGCAGCTGAAGCCGGTGTCTCCCGTGCTGCTGCTGTTCCCCAGGGGCTGGCTGCCGGCCATCAGCGCCGTGAGGTGTGGGGACAGGCCCAGGTCTGAAAGGCAAAGTCGGCACTGACTGGACGAACCGCGCGCCCGTCCCACACAGCGTGGCCCCCCCATCGGCCTCACCTCTTGCTCTGTCCCCTGCCCTCCCTGCGAGACACGCTCTCAACCCATGGACAGGCAGGGAGCCCTCAGCGGCCACTTTCCCCCCATGCCCTGCCCCTGGGCAGTCTGCATTGTGACACGGTGGCTGGTTGTGACACAGTGAATGGGTCCCCAGAGGGGCCCTCCCAGGACAACGTCACACCAGCGAGTCCGGCGGGAGAGAAAACAGGCGAAGGGGTCCTGGGTGACTCTCCAGGTCCTCGTGGAACGGGGTGTGCGCTGACCTCCTGCAATCCCACTTGAATACCCACAGGGAGTGTTTTGAAGGAGAATTTTTTTAACCCCAAGCAGGAGAGAAGGTCTGTCAGCAGGGCGGTGGGGCGGGGAGAGAGCTGGCATTGGAGGTGGGGGTCCGTGGGGGCTGGTTCTCACCCCGGGCCCCGAAGCTCAGGAAGGGGGAACCCGCAGTCTGTGCAGGCAGATGGGGCTCGACAGAAAGTCTTCGTAGGAAGCGGTGGGTCCCCAGTGTCAGGGGGAGAGCAGAGGGAAGGGAACCGGAGGCCTGGCCTCAGAGACAGCGGACACAGTCCCCACAGACACTGATGGCTGGACACCCTACGGCCACCGTGCCGCCGGCCCAGGGTCTCATTATGTATGATAGGGACGGTCCAGACCAGCAGGCATGTGAGGAAAGGTGCTGGCTTCAAGGACAGAGGAATAGAAAAGGGAAAAAAGTGGACCTCAAAGGAGGCAATGCAGGGAATCCTCAGGACATTGAGACGACAGTGAACGCGTGAGCAGCAGAGGGCGTGCGGAGCATGGGGCTAACACGGGAGCCCCTGGAAGTAGGAGTCTGGGACCAGAAGTCCGAGCCCCCCTGCCGAGGGGGACCTACAGCCCGGCAGACCGAGCGCCTGCTGGCAGGGACCACCGCAGAGCACTCACAGAGAGGCGGCACACCGGCCTTCCTTTTCATCTTACGCTCCTGAGGGGACCAGGGACAGACCGACCCTCTTCTCTGCTCTCTGGAGCCAAGGGGAAACCTCGGGGTGTGTGTGGGTGTGTGGGGAAGGCCAGCTCCTCGAGACCTTCCCCTTCCTGGCACTCGGAAATCGCCCTCTCCCCCAGGGTCGGTGTAGTCAGCTGGGACAGACAAGACCCCACACGACCACCCCCTCCAGGGTCTTGGGCCCAGAAGAGTTCTGCGTCCCAGCAGGGAGCTCGGGGAGGGGCCGGCAGGGACCATCCTCTGCCAGCTGGGCGGGCTGAGGCCGCAGTGGGGCTTGGACGCCAGCTCTGACGCTGCGGCGAAAGCCAGTGGTCTCCACAGCGGGAGGGAGCGTGGCAGCCAGACCAGTGTGGCTCGGCTGGACGGCCTGGGACCGTGCAGCCAGGTGGCCTCGCCACTATGTCTGTCCGTCACTTACCACTAGAGTGGGTGCAGTGACCCTGAGGTTTTTCACCTGAAATAACCTATCCAACCCCTGCTACAAAGTTTTGGGTTTTTTTTTTTAAGGCACAAAGTGACAGGCCAAGCCAGGGATCAGAGCCAGGGGCAGCTAGAACGGTCACTCATAGAGTTAGAGGCTAAAAGAATAGGAGTGCCATGCCATCTGGGGAACAGGTGTTTTCAAGTAACCGAGAGACCTCCAGGGGCCCCCAGGGAAGGAACTTGGGAGAGCAAGGAGGGAAAATTCAAAGGCCCCAGACCTTTCAAACAGGCCCCAGGGCACTGCAGGGCCTCTGAGTGAATGTGAGTCAGTGTCTCCCAGGAGCTTCAAACCTTAGGCAAGTGGCATTGGGAAAGGCTGCCCTCCCCCGATCCAGACCACGCTCCAAATTCCTAAGGGAGCCTATGGGAGTCTGCTGAGGAGACCTCATGAGCAGAAGGCTCTTTGGTGGCCCAGGGACAGCTGGCACCCCGGGCACTTCTTGAGGGGCTGACAGAATGAGAAAACCAAGATCCATTGATTGTGGCTGAAATCTACGTCAGAAACGAACATGACAACGTGTTTGTAAAACTCCTGGCTTCCCAGGGTCAGCTGGGGAGCTCCAGGTATTTCTGGAATTCCGTTCTGCCTCCGCTCACAAGCCCCATCTGGAAAGATGGTCATTCCATGTCCTGATTCCTTGGGTCACAGCTCTGCAGGTGCCCATGCGAATGGAGAGGCGCGAAGGCAAGGCAGGGCCTCCCAGTCCTTTCTTGCTGGCTGTGGGATGGATCTTATCGTCCTTCTGGGCCTCTGGGCCCTGGATGACAACCAGAGGGTGTGCACTCTCCAGGGAGAGGGGGTGGCCCAGGCCCGGCTTGGGACGGGTTGAGGAGTCTCCTGCACTGGACCCCAAATTGGAGTCTTCCAATTTGTGCCTACAGAGGGCGCTAGACCAGGGTCTGCCCAGCCTTGGCTGGGCCAGTGGGACCAGAGAGGGGACTGGATGCCAGGGCGCGGAGCTGGTGGGCGCTGCATTCTGCTCTGTTTCTCCTCCTGTGAACCTCCAGGGAAGAGACGCTAGGGGCCCCCATTCCTGCAGAAGACCAACAACTTTATCCCACACACTCTTCAACCCCAAATCAGCCCACAAGCCTGCTTTTCGCTCAATGAGTGGGAGACCGCCAGCTGCCTTGAACTTGCCAACCCAGCCACAGCTGGTGCTCTCCGCCCGCCCCCAAAGCCTCACGAAGCCGTCCAGGGTAATCCCAGGCCGCATGCATGGCAAATCTTGGCCTGAAAAGCAGACATTTCTTTTTGTTCTGTCTATCCACTTCCCCTCTATTCTCCTTCCTCATTTTTTTTTTCCTTTTCTCATTCTTAACATCATCAGAATCGAAAACATTTAATTATTACTATTTTACGACTGTGCAGAGGCGCTCACGTCACGGGGGACAGGAAGGAACAAGGACCTGGAGACGGCAGAGGAGACTTGATGGCCGATAACAATGTGGGGACAGGGCAAGGGTGAGTCTGGAGCTAACAGCACTGCCCGACGTCACTGTCACAGGTTAGGTCACCAGGCCTTGGATCCGTGAGAGGCGCCCTCTAGTGGAAGCTGGTGGGACCAGGATTCCCTGTTATTCCAATTTCTCCCTGAGTCTAAGGTTCCCAGAGCGACTCCTTTGGGTCTCCTCAAAGGTGACGGATGGCCCCCAGAACGTTGTTTGTTCTGAATCAATTATCCGAGGGAGGGGCGTCACGTGAGCACGGGACAGTGACATTTCCATGGGGAAAGGGGGGTGGACTGCTGAAACTTGGCTCTGATGTGTCCTGAGTTACGAGAGACAATCAAGGACACCAGTGACCTGGAACGAAAGGCCCAAGGATGAGCACGTGCAGGATGAGCCCTGTGGCGGGGGGCCTCTGCTCTGAGAGCATCAGGAGGACAGGGCTGGTCGGTGAGGGCAGCGGGTCCGATGCTTGGGTTCTGCTCTCTCAGACAGAAGGAGCTAGAGCCTCGAACGGGCCACAGCTAGGGCAAGAGAAAATCGGACGTCTGAACTCTGGTGTCCCCTGCCTCTGGCTGCTCGGGAAAGCTGCGGGGACCCCAGGGGACCCTTTGGGACGTCCCCAAAGGAAACCTGTGTGCTACGCCTTGAAGACGCAGTCGGTGGGAGACCTCTGCCCTTCCCGTGCCCACACAGCCAAGGGGACCGGCAGGCTACCCCTGGCCGTGGGGGAGCATCCCTCCCCCGACATGCACCCACATTACCCGTGATCCTGTTGGAAATGCTGAACAGCCTGGACGTCCGCTGCCGCTGGACGAACGGCTCCCTGTAATACCGGTCCCCGAAGCACATGCCCAGCAGCTCCTTGCGCACGGTCTTGTTCCACAGGCCGTAGATGAGGGGGTGGCAGACGGCGCTGGTGAAGCTCAGCCATGTGGCCCAGGTCTCCAGGCTTGGGGAGACGCAGTTCTCCCCCCAGAGGGCCTCCGAGGTGATGACCCCCAGGTAGGGGCCCCAGGTGGCCATGAAGGCACCGATGACCACCAGGATGGTCACGAGGGCTTTGCACTGGTTGGCTGAGTAGACGACGCCCTGGAAGGCAGTCCTGCGGCTGCCGGAGGAGGAGGTGGAGGTGCTGGAGTTCTTCCTCCCGGACCTCCGGGCGTCATCCTGCACCACGACCACGGTGCCGCAGTGCACCTTGCGGGCCTTGACCCTGGCCACACGGAAGATGAAGCCGTAGCACACGAGCATGACCAGAAAGGGGAACAGGGCACACCAGATCTGCCAGAAGGCGGTGTAGCCGGGCTCCCGGTGCCAGGCGGCCACGCACATCCACTTGAACTCGTCAAACTCCACCGACGACCAACCGAACAGAGGCGGCAGGCAGCCAACGAGGGAGTGAAGCCAGATGTAGACGAGCGCCATGACGGCGCGGTTCCCCGTGATCTTCGTGGGGTACACCATGGGGTACAGGACGGCGTAGTAGCTGCAAAGGGACGGAGGGAGGCAAGAGAGACGTCAGCACAGAGAAACATGCCAGGATGGGCACCCACTGCTTTCCCAGGCAGAGAGAGCCCTCCGCCCAGACATTCGACCCAAGGGAAAGGCTTCCCCCCATGAGCCCAATGTGTGCACAGGACGGGGTGGCCACACCGACGTGCCCGGTGTGGGCAGGACGTCAGGAGCGACCGTGGCTACGAGCCTCGCGTCGCCTGTGGAGCCACCTCCTGCACCAGGACCGTCTCCAGTCACTGACCGCTTGGGGACACGACTCAGAAGTCAGCCTGAGGCTGCCCAGCTCGAGCCACCAAGGTCTGCCCAGAAAGAGTGTTTCCAGCGTCCACGACCGCGGCGTGGTCTAAGAACCGCTGTCCACGGCCCCGGCACAGCTGTGCCTGCGTCGCATGGAAAGCTGGGTCTGCCTGTCGCTAGGCTCCGCGGCACCTAGAGGGGCACCGGCCTCCGGAGCTGGCAGAGTCTGGTTCAGACGGGGGCTCTGTCGTCTGAGGGCTGCGGGACCTGGGGAGCCGCTGTGCCCTCTGGGCCCCTGTTCCTCCATCTGTGAAATGCAGCCATGGGGCCTTTGCCACAGGTCGGCCCGAGGGTGATCGGGCCAGCGAGGGACAGGCCGGCCCGACGGCGACCTGCGCACCGCGGCGGAGTGCATGGCGTGGGCTTTGCCAGGCTACCCTCTGCTCCCCTTCCTCCTTGCGGATGGGACCCCCTCGTGTCCATGCTCCTGCAAAACCGCCGTGACCACAGGGGACACTGGGCCCGTCTAAAGCCTGGGGCACGAATCGGACCATTCTGGAGTCACCTCCCCACCGGTCAAGACACTGACCTGTGGGACATCATCCCGGCTAATGAAATGTGAGGGGAGTTGGCAGCGGGGGGGCACTTCTGGGAAGTTGTCCTTCACTTCCAAGGAGAATCATGGCTCCTTTCTACTTTCTCTGCCCCGGGACAGGAGGGGCAGGCCCCTGGCCCCAGACGCCTCAGCATGGCCGCACGGTGGGCTGGGAAGCCGTCCCTTTCTCCTTGGACCAGCCCTGCCTGGCAGTTGTGAAAAGAATTGCGACGAATAAGCTATCCTCCACAGCGCAGCCTTCTGGCGAGTCTCAAGACCCCGTGACTCTTATTATTTTATGGCATGACTTCTGCTTTACTGTAACAAATGGTGTTTATATCACCGGCTGACGAGGGTTCTGGCGTGAGCAAGCCCAGTGGACTTGACAGTGATGTCTCCCAGCTGCGCCCGAGTCCCAGGGGCCCACCCGCCGAGGGAGCCCGCGAGGCAGGCCGGAGCGTGGCCCGTGTTGGCCCACACCCGGGGCGGGGGAGGGGACACACTGGGCTTAGAGGGATGTGGAGGGGAAAACGCATGAACCTACACCTCCATCAAGGTAGAAAGAAAGTACTTCCTCATCTGCCCACAAAAATGGATTTCACAGATTTGAAACTTCATGCTTTAAATTTAAGCCTCGTGCAGGCCTCGCTGCGGATTCAAAGGACAACAGAGAAAAGAACAAGTCCCTCTGCTCCACAGGGGAACAGGGGTCTGAAATCAAGGGGGTCCCTTTGCTTCCTGTCCCCTGAAGGTTTCCATCTGTTCTCCAGCCACTTGCTTTTAGATGGGGGCCCGAATGCGATCCTTGGTCCCCAAAGGGGCTTTCCTGATGTCACAGCATGTATGGGCTCCCCGGCTTCGCTCAGTCACCAACACCTGTGGTGACGACTTTGGTTTTAACGGGAGCCTTGCCTGCAGAAAACCAACCTCCACCAGCGGTGGCCACCCCGGTGAGCACAGCGACATACTGACCCTGGTCGTCCTCTCTGTAACTAACTAGCCCACCGTCCGAGCTCCAGAGCTCCGCCCACCCCACCGGGCCGAGACCCATTGCTTCCCTCACTCTGCGTCCTCCACACTGCAGACAGCCGGCGGGAGTCTGGCCTTGGGCCCTGGGTGGGCAATCCAGCTAAAACCCTGAAAGTCCCAAGAGAACCCGGGGACTTGGGTTCTTCAGTGACAACATCACTGGCTCGTCCTCTCTGCGTTTCCCTGATGTCCTACCAGCTTCCTCCCTGATTCTGCAAGCGGCACTGAACCTGGCTCTCCCCTCCCTGCCCCCAGGGAGTGCACCCTGGCCTGGGATGAACAAAGTGACTGTCAGCAAAATGCCAACTTGCGAGCTGAAGCTAGGGGGCGGAGCCGCGCTGTCAGAGCGGAGAGGCCCCTTCGGACCGGCTGTGTCCGCCACCCCACGAGAAGGGTCGACCAAGACACTTACAAGCACACGCCATCTCTCCCGGGGCCACCATCTTCATTCCCTGGCTCGCTTCCCTCCCTCGCTCTCCCTCCTTCCTGGACTGAGCTGACCTGAGGTCCCTGTGCTGTGGACAGGGGACAGTGTTTCCTCTTTGTGTCCCCCCGCCCCCACTAGCCCAGCTCTGGCCCAGGCCAAGCAGCAGAGCAGACAGCAGGTCTCGTACCTCCCTGAGAGGCCGCCCTCCTCAGCCTATTTCTCCCCTGTAAGCTGCAAGTCAAAGGTCCCTAGGGCTTAAGCCACAGAACCGCTTTTGAAAAACAAAACTACAGAGAGAATTACATGTAAATGCATACAAATATCATAGATCATATACACATGGGCACTGCCGGCCTCTCTCCAGGCTGCGGCCTCCCTCCCTCTCTCTCTCTCTCTCTCTCTCTCTCGGCCCGAGGAGGGCTCCAGACTGTGTTCCATGGCACCGAACAGAAGGTGGTGGCAAAGAAATGTGTAATAAAAACAAAAATAAAACTTCGTGCAAGACAGTTGGGCCACAACCCGAGGGCCTCTGGCTGGGGGACGGAGCACAGGCAGAGCTCCACGCGCGCATCCTCCTGCACAGCCGACACCCTCCCAAGGAACTGAGACGGTGGGACAGTCCCGGGGGCCAGCCGCCCGCCCTGGGGGGGCCCCCTTTGCACGCCGTCCTTAATTCTTCCACTCCCTGCCGCGCAGCCGGCTCACCGGTCGATGGCGATGACCCCCAGGGTGAGCATGCTGGCCGCGCTGATGAGCAGGTACAGGAGGGCGGAGAAGTTGCACCAGACCACCCCGAAGACCCATCGCCGCCGCACAGAGCTGGTCACCACGAACGGCAGCACCAGCAGGGACAGCAGGAAGTTGGACAGGGTCAGGCTGAAGACGAACTTGTTGCTGAGGGTGAGGAGGTAGGACCTCTTGTACAAAGTGACCACGACGGCCAGGTTGCCCAGGCAGACGAAGATGGTGATGATGACGATGGCAATGAACTCGGCCACGACGATGCCCCCGCTGCCGCCGGCCGCTGCCGCCTCAGTGAGGTTGCTCAGCTCCTTCCGGTGGCCCAGCGAGGAGTTGAGGCTCATGGTCAGCGCGCCTGGGCGTGGGGCGGGCGCAGCATGCTGGGCATCTGGGAGGGCAGGGAAGAGCAGGGGACAGAAGAAGGTTCATTGAGTGGGGTCGTGTCACCTGCACAGGAGAGCAGTGGGGGTCCCCAGGCCGCCTGGCTCGCCCAGAGCCCCTCTGCCATCTTCCCTACCAAGCTCAATGTAGGGGGCTATGCGTGCGGCTCACCATGGCCCTTGAGCGAGGCGTTCCTCTGTTCTAAACGGCCCTAACAATTCCACCAGGGCCAGCAGTTCAAACCTTGAAAGGACCAAAGAACCACCCGCCGTGCCAGCTCACAAGGCTGATGCGTGGGCCTCACTGCCCGATTCTGGTCTCTGAGGTCAGAGGTGTGGCCTAGGAATCTGCATTTGAAGCAGGCAGGCTGGGGTGGTGGTTCTGTTCCAAGCGGTTAATGGGCCGCACACTGGGGCTGCTGCTCTTAGACCCGGGCAACTCCCGGGGGTCCCTGATGGCTGCTGCCCCGTCCCCCCCACCCTGCTCACTGGCCACACAGCACCTGGGGCGCCTCTCTGACTGGCAGAACCAGACTCTGCATGGTTCTGACTTGCGCGCCCACTCGAGTCTGACAGTAGGATCACCGTGGGGGCTATTTTGAGGTCCCCACACGAATCACCAAAGGGAAGTGGGGGGCCAGCCACGGGGGCCCACGGAGCCCACTCTGCAAGATGCAGCTCCTGCTCTCAGCGAGCTGCTTGGCATCTTGGCTAAAACTCAACGCTGAGGCCTATTAACATGAAAGGCGACAGATGAGTGTTTCTCCCAAACTGTTGTCTGCTTTCATCAGCCAAAGAACCCCACCTGCTCTTGTTCCCCACAAACAGAAGACGCCGGAAAGAGAGCAGAGGTTGCTTTTGCACAAGCCCGGCAAGAACCAGGCACCTTTCAGAACACCCCACACAGGCGTAGCCTTCCGCCGGCTGAACTGACGCTTCTGTCCGAAAACCTTCCCCCAACCCCGACACTTGGGCCACAGGGAGCTGGCAGGGCACAGTGCAGCCCTGGTCCTCACCTGTGGCACTAATAACGGGTTCCCTTCAGAGGGAGCCTGACCCCTGGGGCCACGGCCACGGGTCCCAGGCCGGCTCGCTGGGGCAGGACCAAATAACCCTAACCTCTCCTTCACCCCACGGTCTCGGAATACTTCATGAGTTCCTTGCTTTCCCTTTTCCAGATAAAATCTCCCCGTTCCTGAGATGCCTTCCAAACCACTCACTCACTCAGACTCCCTGCTTTGGACTTGCTCGTGGATGTCTGTGCCCCTCTCGACTTGCCGTCCCCGAAACGGAACGCGCTGTTCTGGATGTGGTCCGGTAAGTGTCGAGGACAGCGGGGCAGTTTCCTCCCGGATCCGGGTAAGCTGCCCACTCTCCACTCTGAGAACGCATTTGCTGATAGCAAGCAGAGCGCCCTGCCGGGCTTACCGACGAGTCAGTGTGTGGTCAGCTAAAACCCGAAGTTTACACACACGTGAATTTCCGTGGAGGCAGGTGCTCCCGGTCTGGAACCTATGAAATGAATGTGTGAGCCTACATACAAAATGTTATTTCTACTAAATTTGGTATCCAGTGCCTTTTGGCCCGTATTTCCGGGCTGCTAAAATATTCTGAATTTTGATTCAGTTATGCAATTATGTTAAGTTCCTCCAGCTTTGTGCCGTGAATATGCTTTACAGATAAGCCTTGTACGCCTGTGCCTTCATGGTAGTTTGGGGTTTTGTCTTTATTTTGTGGGTTCCAGATTTCGCTAACTCTTGGAAGTAAATGGTTCATCGGGGCCTCGAAACACGGTCCTGCATGAGCCTGTTCCTTTTACCGCATGAGTGAGTATAACATGGTTATCTATGGAAACAGACCTTGAGTATCTGGACAAATGGCAAAATGAGAGAAAATGCTTACAACTTACACAAGAGAAAAAGGCCTAATCGTTCTAATTTATAAAGAATTCCTGAAAAAAAAAACAAGAAAAAGAAGGAAAAAAGATAGAAAAATGGGTAAAAGACATCAATTTGTGACTATGCAAGGTGATGGGGGTTAGTACGCATTGGGGTAATCATTTTACAATACGTAAATATTTCAAATCATTACATTGTACAACCTTAACCTTATACAATGTATGTGTGGTAATTTCATGTCAATAAAACTGGGGGGAAAGACCAACAATTCGCAGGAACAGACATGAACGGAATTCACGGGAAAAGAGACACTGAAAAGATGTCTTATTTCATTCAAAAGAAGAGAAATGCACATTAAAACGACGTTGAAATACCACGTCTTTCCTTTCAGGCCAATGAAAATTCAGAACCTCGGCAGCACTATCTGCGGGCGAGGCTGGGGGAGACAGGTATTCTCCCCACTCTGAACGGGAACACAAAACACCACACTTCCGGGGGGGAACGTGGCAATGCCACCAAAACATACGCGTACCCTTCAGCTCAGCAATGCAACTTTGCTCACCCTGAAGCTTTAATAGGTTCACATATGAAATAAGAGATGTACCAGGTTATTTGATTCACTGAGGCATTAATTTAAAAAAATTGGACATGAGGCAGAAAAGGAAAAAAACCACATTTGCACACAAATATTTGTTTACTTAGGCAGAAAAGAAAAGAAAAAAACAATAAACCAGACACTAACGTAGAGATGGAAGTAAAATTCATCTAAGCATTTTTTTAGTTCTGATTTTAGAACGATGTAAATATGTTACATGTTAAAATAGTAAATAAAAATGGACACAAAGTAAACATAAAATTGATTGTACACAAAAAATAAGCCTACAGTATATTAATGACATGACCATACAGAGAAAGATTAAGTCAAGAGCGTTGAAGCCCTGGCTGGTGTAGCTCAGTGGATTGAGCACGGTCTGGGAACCAAAGGGTCCCGGTTCAATTCCCAGTCAGGGCACATGCCTGGGTTGCGGGCCAGGTCCCAGGTGGGGGCCATGTGAGAGGCAACCATACATTGCTGTTTCTCTCCCTCTCTTTCTCCCTCCCTTCCCCTCTCTCTCTCTAAAAAAAAAAAAAAAAAAAAAAAAGCGTTGAAATACTGTATCTGTCTATACCCTCAATGGTGTACATTCTAGGAGTGAAAGAACTACTCAGCTGACTTGGTTAGGTGTTCTTAATGTCGCAAAATGTTACAACTATTTGGAGTGTCGGGACTGAGTTTCTCGCTATAGGAAGGAGATACAAACTACAGACAACGGAAAGTGGGGAAGACCCCTATATTGTTACATTGGTTATTGGAGGTTCAGAAGGAACTCATTATTCAAATGTTAATACAAAAATAGGTCTAAGGAAATTCCCCAGAATGCAGTCAGAAAGGCTGAGAAACTGGCAACACAAAATAAAAAGCAAGTGAGTGAAGGACTAGGAAGTACTTTATAGAAGGTATAACCATGCCCTGGCTGGTGTGGCTCAGTGGCTTGAGCACCAGCCTGCGAACCAACGGGTCACCGGTTTGATTCCCAGTCAGGGCACATGCCTGGGTTGCAGGCCAGGTTCCCAGTAGGGGGCGTGTGAGAGACAACCACACATCAATGTTTCTCTCCCTCTCTTTCTCCCTCCCTTCCCTTCTCTCTAAAATTAAATAAAATCCTAAAAAAAAAAAAAAAAAAGGTATAACTGCTTCATCTTTGCCTACTCCCAATTCACAGTCATGCTGAACTAAACAGGACCCAAAATTAAAATTTAAAAAAATCTCTTGAACATGCCAAGACCTCTTGCTCTGAAGTCCTAGAGTATCACTCGAGAGAGGGCATGACAGACTTCCGAGGCAAACCAACCCTGCCTGTTCACTAGTGACGCCTCACTGAACCATCTACATTCACGAAGGAAACTAAGTCCAGAGATTAGGCATTAGGGGAGGGGGCAAGAATCAAGTGTTAGAAGAGAAACTGGTAAATATTTGGATGAATCTAAATAAGAACTGAAAAACTATAAAATATAAATCGAAAAAGTTACACACCAGCAGCAAACGTCATACCCGTAGCGAACGGGGGAGCTTTGAAAGCCAGGTGAAGCTAAAACACCGAGCCGCGCGGAAGCCCTCAGAGGTGTGCTTGGAGCGAATGCGTCCCGAGGGCAGGGACCGAGGTCACGGCTGTGCGCCCAGTGCTGGCCCAGGGGCCTGGCAACCGGTAGGCGACTCAGGAATTCCTTGTCGATGAATGACTAGCCTTCAGAACGTCGTCCCCGTGAAGGCAGGACTGTTGACATTCTAAAGGTGACCTCTAGAAGAATAAAAGTGGGATGCAAACCTTTATTTTAGAAAAAGGGATAAAGTACTCCTTGACCTGGTCACTGTCCAGGAGTCACATTAGCAGGCACACTGGTCACCTGTAAAATCAGAGCCCAGGGCTAGCTGGTTGGCTGCACTCCCTAAGGTCCTCTGGTCCCATCCCTGCAGAAGCAGGGGGCAATGCGGGACAAAGGCCTGCCCACCCAGGGAAATCCACCATCCCAGCCTCTGCCCGGAGCCTGGGGGGCAGAGGGCACCAGCCCCGGCAAATCCCCAGGGGGCGTACTTTTAAAAGAACAAGACAGAAAGCTTGGAATGCCCCGGCCAGGGGCCGCCCAGGCTTCCAGGCAGGCAGCCAGCTCACCCAGGGCCTGACAAGCCAGGGCCCATCGCAAGGAGCAAATTCAAGTGTGACTCACATTTCCACATTTCCACCGTCCTAGCCAGTTCTGCTGCCAGACACAAGGTCGTTCCACTCCCCCACTCGCTGCGTGCATCCCGCCCGGGCCAGACAAATCCGCCCCCTGGGGTCCAGCCTCGAGAAACAGCGTGGCCGTTACATGGCTGGGGTTTCATGTCTGCATCGGAACTGCCTGCCTCCCAGGCAGGTCCCGGGGAGGGCCGAGCCTCTCCTTGTCATCGACTGTCCTGCGTCGATGTGGTCCAGTCAGTCCTCTCTTGGAAGCGCCTTCTGTCTTCTGGACCCATAGCAGAGAGAGAGAATTGTCTGCTGGAGCAAAGCACTGGTAACAGCCTCGAGGCATTTGAAGCCACACCTCAAGTTCAAAGCCACACCTCAAGCGAGAGATCAAAATCGTTTGGGGTTGAAACCCCAGGCAACGGCTACAGAATCCCGAGACTGGCATCTGCTGTTTTATAAACCGGTTTGCGTGGTAATTCCCAAGAAGTTAGTCAATTCCAGAGATGCCTCGGTTTGCAAGGACAGAAGGCTGCAATGTAATGTGGGTTCTTTTTCTCCCGTGTCATCTGGATATTTCGCGGCTCGCCTCATAGTTTGACCCAGAACGTTTTGATTTTCCTCGACTTAAAGAGGACTCCGTTTTCTCCCCGACTTGTAGTGCTGTGGCCCGCACCTGTCGCATGGCGGGGAGGCCTGGAGGCTCCGGGTACAGACTTTGAAGCCAAAGGACCCAGGGTTTGAAGCCCAGCTCGAAGGCCAACAGTAGGTACAGAAGCCGTGGGAACAAAGGGCCCTCCAGGTGGGGACATTTCCCAACCCCGCTTCTAACAAGCCTGGGGGAGGTCGCTGTGATGCCTCTGGTCACAGTCTGGGGGTGGGGGCAGCGGCCATTCACCTCAGCCTTCAAAGCATTTTATACACATCAGCCCCCGGCTGGCCCGGGGGTGGGGGTGGGGAGAAGGTTCCAAAGCCCACCCTGTTTTGCATGAAGGTAACTGAGATGAAGAGGACCCCCCAGCCATGGCCCACCCCCAAACCAGGCCACACGGAAAAGGATCGCAGGATCCCGGGGTCACGCGCTCTGCCCGCCTCCGTCCTTCCCTGGCACTCCCCCGAAAGTCGATCCCAAGACCGGTGGCCCAGCCATCCAGCCCAGAGGCGGGCACAGCACAGAGTGCTTTGCTGTGTCCCCACCTGGGAAGGTCCTGGTTCTAAACAGAACACGGGGCAGAGCTCTCTGCGCCAGAGGAAGGAAAGGAAGCAAGCAAGAGGCAGAACCCAGCGGCCGGGGCCCCGTCTGAGCTCTCGGTTTGCCAGCGGGCGGACCGGTTGCGGTCCCCTCTGCATGTATATGGTTCCTGTGAGACCTGGTGGCCCTGCGTCCTAAGCAGGGGCGCGAGCTCTGGGGCCTGGATGCTGGTTCAGATCCTGCCACTGACGGCGCCACCAGCAAGTGACTGTCACATGTCTCTCCAAGAGGAGCTCCGGCTCCCCAGCAGACACTGCCCAGGGCTCATTCTTGAGAATAGCATCCACTTCCAGAGTGCTGCTTAATTACCACCGACTGACAATTATCAGTATTTCTGAAACACCGTGCCGCACACAATGTCCCCCCACAGGCATCATCTCATTGGACCTTGTGAGCAAGGACAGAGGCAGGAGTCACTCCTCTGCACACTTTCCTTCCGGGGGAGCACGACCTCAGGAACTGGGCAGCCTGGGTTCAAACCCTGGCTCTGAGCCTTCCTGGCTTGGGAGCTGGACATGTGACTTATCGCCCCCGGGCACCAGCTTCCGCATTTGGAAGTGGGGAGAATGTCCCTGCTCAGACAGACCTGCCCCGTTAGGTTGGTGGGTGGAATCTGTGAGTTAATAGTTGCATGAGTGTTTGTTCAATAAATAAAGTGGGGACACGGAGGTTCGGACAGGTCGCGGGCCGGTTGGAGAGGACAGTGCGTAGTCGCTCCACGACCCGGGCCTCTGGCTGTGGACCGCCATCCGCCTTCGATCCGTCCGTTCCCCGCAGCAGGGGAGGTTCCATGTGCTGCGGCGGCCTCTGCCCACCCCTCACCCGCCAACCCCTCCCGGACCTCCCGCCCCAGCCAGCCGCGCTGCCTGTGCCCGCTTCAGGGGACACTCTCCCTGCTTGTGGAAGGAATGAAGATGTCATAAGTCTAAATATTTTATCGATCTGTTGGCCTAATACCTTTACTGAAGGGGAGAAAGGGGGAGGGGAGACGGAGGCTTGACAATCACATGCAATAAAAGACCAAGTCACGACATTGGATTTGGCAATGAGTCCATGGACAGGAAGCCAAAGGCATAGGCAAATAAAAACATAGACAAATGGAACTTCATGAAAAGTTTAAAAATCTGTGCATCAGAAGACACCATCAAGAGTAAAAAGGCATCCCACAGAATTGGCGAAAATATTTGCAGAGCAAATGTCCAATTAGGATTTAATATTCAGAACATATCAGGAAGTACAATTCAGTAAAAACCAAACAAGCCGTAGCTGATAAGCACACAAAAAGATGCTCAGCATCACTCATCATCAGGAAAAGCAAATGAAAACTACAAGAGACTCCCTCACACCCATTAGGATGGCGACTAGAAAAAAAAAAGAAAAAACAGAAAATGGCAAGACCGTGAAGACATCGGATCCCTCGTGCACTGCCGGTGGGAGCGCAAAACGGAGCAGCGGATGTAGAAACCAGCGTGGTCGTTCCTCAAAAAATTAAACAGAATGACCACCTGACCTAGCAATTGCATTTCTGGGTCACGCCCCACGTAGCTGAAAGCGAGGTCTTGAAGAAGGACTGGTGCACACACGTTCAAAGACGCAGCATCCCCCACAACGGCTACCACGCGGGAGCGGCCCAACTGTCCAACCGCCCACGGCTGATCAGTAGCAACCCAGGGCGTCTCCATCCCATGGAATATTACTCAGCCTTGAAAAGGGAATGCAGATACATGTCACAGCACAGGGGAACCCTGAGAACGCGATGCCGAGGGAAATCTGCCAGGCACAGAAAGGCAGATACCGTGTGAGTCCGCTGGCAGGAGGGGGCACTGGGAATGGTCAATAGCACAGAGACAGAGAGCAGAATGGCTGCTGGGGGGCCGGGGAGGGAGGGAACGGGGAGCTGCCGTTCCCTGGGCGCCGAGTGTCGGTTCTGCGAGACGGCAGGAGTTCTGGAAACACAGGGTGGCGGTGATGGCGGCACAGCACGACTGCACTGGAGACCGCCGAACTGCGCCCCGAAACATGGCTAAGATGGTATGTTTTAGGTTGGTTGTATTTCACCATGATAAAAAAATTTTGGGAAAAAAAAAAAAATCCCAGGGGGCCACCTGCTCTTTCTTGACCGCCCCTCCCCCGCCGGGGTTGGAGCATCCTCAGAAGATGGCAGGGGCGACTGTCACGGCCCCACGCCTTCTGATAGACGGGCCGCAGCGAGCACCTGGAGTGACCCCCGCTGCCACAGGTGTGGACATGCAGGACGTGGAGGGAAGGCGGCGTTCCCTGCAAGGGACCAGGCGGAGGCTGAGCCCCCAAACACAGCCCCCGGAGGGCTGCGCCCTCCCGGGCTCGCGTGGTGGACCAAACCCAACTTCCTGTTCACCCCACTCCTCTGCCCAAGCTGCTCTTGAGCCTGTGGGAGGACGAGAGGGGCACCCTGTCCTCAGCCAAGTGGGCCTCCCGGCCGCGGACTGTCAGCTGAACGTCTTCAAAGGGCAGCTGGCCTCCCTCCGGGGCCTGCCCCGGGGATGCTGGGCTTCCCAGTCAACACGGATGGGGAGGGCCATGCGGGCCTCCCAGAAAGTCCACAAACAACCGGCTGAAGTCATGGTGAAGACTCTGCCCGCTGGGGAGAATTTGGGGCCACGAGAGAACGAGCCTTAGGAAAAGGGGGAAAGCAGCAGTGGAATGACCACAGCTCACGGAAGTGGCTTCAGCCATCAGAGGGAGAGCAAGACCTGACTACAGAAGTGACTTTCAGGCTCCGGACACCCTGCCTGTTCCCTGGTCGGGAGCAGAGCCGGACTCGGCTTTTCTGGAGCAGCTCACGGAAGTCTCCAGACGCTGGCCCCTGGCCATGCTGCTTGGATCTGGGATCCCAGCAAATCCCGAAGGCGGGGCTGGGTCAGGCCAGGTCAGAGCTGCCTCAGGCCCTTCCACGTCTACCTGTCACAGCTGCCAGGGTCCCTGCGGTGAGTCACCGGGCAGCTGAACCTCGGTTGTGGCAAGGAGGCCCAGATCAGGCATCAGGAGCTCCCAGCGGCCCACCCGACTGCTACTCCGTGTGGCGCTTGGGCGTCACCAGCTCGCAAGCCAAATGCGCCCCAAACCAGACTTCCACCTTTCACATCCCACAGCTCCACGCTCCCTTCAGCTCCCGTTACGCCACCGCCCCCATCCTTCCCATTGCTCAGACCCTAACTGTTGCAGTTTCCTGCCTCCTCACTGTCTCTCGCACCCCCTGTCTGGTCCATCAGCAGATCTGCTGGTTCTCCTGTGGACACGCATCTAGGATGCGATTGGGTCTCCCTGCCTCCACTACCACCGTTGTGGTCCAGGCTGCATTGTCCAAGCGGCTTCCTCACTGTTCTTTTTGTGCTTGTGGTCACGCAGCATTTTCTCCAGCCGAAGTGACCCCAGCGGGCCAGGTGGAGTCACGCAGCCTGGGAAAGGTTGGGGGGTCGCCGGCGTCAGCCATCCCTGTCAGTCACCCCTTTATGTCAGTGACAGCTAGTTCAATGTCCCCCTTAAGAGTGAAATTCTGAAGACATCTTTCTGGAACCTTCCATCCTCACGATGACTCTTACCAGCACTTACTAGTTACAGTTTCCCTTTTTTGTTTTAGTTACCCTTTCAGGCACGCATGTCCTAGCACAAGTTTTTATTCAGGGGAGGATGCTTCCCCTCCAGGTGTCTGAGAAAGTCTTCCTCAGTTTCCCCTCTGATTGCCCAACAGCGCTTTGTATGTGGGAGAAGATACTTTATAGCCCCCCATTCCTGCGTATCCACTTGATCTGACAGACAATAGAAAAAAACTTTTTTTTTTGGCAAGTGTGTGAAGTGATCAGATTCATCACTCTCCAACACGTGAGACAGAAGACAGGCCTGAGAAGTAACTCCTTCTCAGTCTCGTCGTTTTTCAGACAAAACTGAAGCCTGAGAGGGAGGCGAGTTACCCCCTCAGACACCTCGTCGCTGACAAAGCCCAGATTTCCTGATTCTGCCATCACTGCACTCAGCTCTACCTGGCCGTCCCGGGGCTGGAGGGGGGCGGGGGGCGGGGGACGTGGGGGGAATGCACTCAGTCAAGTCTACAGTAAATAGTCTTCGCTCTAACGACCTCCTCTCCGAACCCAGTGGGCCCCTCCTTGAGCTCTCAGCTGCCCTGGGGCACCCCGACTGCTTCCGTTTCTGCCTCAGACGCCTCCTCCCAGGCTCCAGACCCTGTCCCCTCCCGCCTTGCCTTTCCTCCATCGTTCCTTCCCGGTCTCCCGTACCATGCTGCCCTGTGTTATTGTTCCCCAAGATGCAGTCAGGGCGCTCCTTCCTTTCCCAGCTGCGAAGGAAAGGAACCGGCCGCCGCTTCGACATCCCTGGCCCTTGCCCTGGTAGGTGCCCTTGAGTTTCTTCTGGGTCACCCTTTCATAGTCCGAGTTCACAGAGGTGACACATGACTTACATCAATCATATCCCAACTTCCTCCACCCATCGGCTTCTGAGACGGGAAGGGGATTGTGGCAGGGTAGCTGGGAGAAAGAGAGCTCCCCGCTCCCTGCGGATTTGGAATTCAGCTTCCCCAACCCATGACAAGGGGGACAGCCTGGGACACGAGGAGGTGGGGAAAGGAGACGGAATTATTTCAGTCCCACGCCCGCAGCCAAACACGCTCCTGAGCTCCTCAGTGCCGGGAGCCAATAACTTTCCTTTTTGCTTAAGTCACTTGCAACTGGATTTTGTACCCCTTGCAAAAAAAGAGAGTCCTATTTCCACTTTGTAAAGTACGTGATTGTCTAACCACTAGGCAGCACGCCTGAAATAAATCCAAAATAATCAAATGCAAACTGTAGTTGAAAAATAAAGAGCTCTCTCCTGGCGCTCCCTCTGTGTACCCACTTATTGACGATTCCGAAATCTCAACCTGGAGCCTAGACAACTCTTTGGCGCTCCAGATTCGTGGCCACCCACCCAGAGGATATTCTGTCCCATATGCCACACAGGGAACCTCGGATCAAACATGTGCAAAACGGAACCCATCATCTCTGCCCCACCAGCTCCATAGGCTGTTCTCCATGTTTTGTCTACCCAGAAAAAAACCCCCGACTACGCACCCCATCTCTCAAGTCGGAACTCTGGACGCCCTAGACCACTCTTGCCAGGAAATCTTGATGGAGTGAGGCCCTGGGTCGGTGAACAAACATATCTGAGCCTGGGATTCCCATACTGACTTTCTCCATGAAATCACATGTGCAAAGCAGCTCATGTCGATGGGTTCCATTCTGGTCACACACACACGTCTCACTCAAACGTCATCCACACTGCCACCGCCGCAGCTCAGACCCTTGCCATCTCCCCCCCCCCCCCGCACCACTACCAGATGCTTCTGTCTCACCTTTGTGTCTTTGATCCCCGCCCCCCGCGACTGAGCTGCAAAGTTCCACCCTGCTGCCAGGCTGACAGTCCCCTAGGCAACCACGATCACGCCATGTCACCCTCTGGCACCACAGAATGTATCCATGAGTGGCACCCTCCACTTCGGCTGTCCCGGGTCACTCAGGCCGTTCTCTCGTTCCACGGCTTTGCACCTGATAATGCTCCCATGTCCAGTGTCCTTTCAGCCTTCTCAAACCTGCAGAAGAGCTCATCCCTGAAATGCGGAGAATCACATCAGCGTGAGCATCAGGTGAGAATTTTCTTTGCACGCGCCCCCACCTGGCCTGATAAGTACTTCCGTGAACAGAAGGTTCTTTCTGTGAATTTCCTCTGTTCCTCAGGTAGACGCACCTTTCCTCGGTGTAGCTGTTTATATAACAGATGATATCGCCATTTCTTTAAACATTAAACTGAAGAAAGGATGCAAAAGTAAAAAAAAAAAAAAGGCTGGGTGAAAAGTCACTATGAAAATGAAAGAAATTATCGCCACGACATTGTCTTAAAGGGGCTCGCTGACTAGCTCAAGCCTGGCCTCCCCGGTGCCAGAGAGGAGAAAAGAAGGTAGAGAAAGAGTAATTTAAAATATCGTAAATCACAAATAGCAAAGAGACAATGGAGAAGAATGAGAAAATTTAGGAAAATTTCATCTTACGATGTCAAGGACTTTCTAAGCAGCAAACCTGGAAGCCACAAGGAAAATCAATGTAGATTTAAGCATGTAAAAATTAAACGCTTCTGCACAAAGGTACGCGAAGCAAAGATGAAGAAGACGCAAAAGGCGAGATCTCGGATTTAATAACAAGAAAAGGATAAAAGTCCAGAATTTACAAAGAGCCTCACAAACCAATGAAACCACAAACACTTCAGTGAAAAATTGGGGGGGGGGGGCGGATTTCATGGTGCGACTGAGTCACAAAGTTCTTCCTCTAAATTCCAGGTCCCGTGAACAGCTATCTCCAGTTCTGTCGATTTTTTTTTTTCCCTATTCTCAAAAACCTCACGAAGATGCTGCTTCTCCCCTCCGGGCACGGCTGACTGCATCTCACGCGGACACAGAGGGCAAGCGCGTCCTGAGGGCTAAGGCCAAAGGCAGCCTGCAGGCCATGACCCGCCTGCACAGTCTGAGAAATGTTCTCAATTAGTTGCCAACTTTCAAACTACGGAGCTTTTTTTTCCCCCCATAAAAATATACAGCTCTCCACCCCCCCCCCCCCAACCTCCTTCAAATTCAGATCAGGCAGCACAGTGCTGGGGCCTTTTTGCACCTGCTCCTGTCTCTTTGCAGGAGGGAGGCCTGCAGGGGGGAGGCCTGCAGGGGGGAGGCATGCCCTATGGGCAGGCCCCACCCAGCCCTCCTGCCTGGGCCTCCCCCCTGCAGTCAGGCCTCCTGACAGGCCCCAGCTGGCACAGAGTTTACACCACACAGGTGAACCTCCTTTGGCTGACATTTAGGTCAGTTTCGGTTCAGCCCGTTCTGCCTTTCACCACCAACCCAAACAAAGAGCTCAGCCCCCTCGGAACACACGGTCCCCCTCCTTGGTCTCTCTCCGACTCCCCCTGCGCAGGGCTGCCATGAACGAGGATGGTTCGAGTACCTGAGACCTTGGATTTAGTTCTAAAACGCTGAGCAGGCCTCTGGATGACAGGCCCCTAATCTCCCTGCTGGGCGGACAAGTCCTCGGAGTTCAGGGCCCCAGCGGTGGTGGAGTCACGTCAAAAGATGCCAGAAGGAGGCAGCAATCAGTTGCCTCCTGTAAGCGCTGGGACTGGGAATCGCAGGCGCCGAGCCCGGGGATCGAACCCGCTACCTAGACGCGTGCACTGACCTGGAATTGAACCCACAACCCTTCGTTGCAGGACGAGGCTGCCACCACTGAGCCGCCCGGCCAGGCAGACGCCCTCCCCACACCTCGAGTCTGCGGGCCTTTGCAGGGCTGTTACTGAGCAAAACCAAAAGGCAGATGAAAGTGTGCCCAGCATCTCACAAGTATAGAACAAGGTGGGTGTGGCCGAGGACAGGAGGAGAGGGGTGCCCTGGAGGAAGTGACCCCAACGGGATGGCACGAATCTGAATCTCGGTTGAACAGTGGAAATAAGCGCCTGGACTGTGGGATGTGTAAGGTCCCTCCCACCCCCTCTTTCGGCTCTCGGGGCCTGCGAACTGCCTCCCCTCACCTGTCTCCTCACCAAGTGGCTGCAGCGAGGTGACTCTAAGGGACAGCCGCCTGTTTTGCATGCGGTGGCTCTTCCGAGGATGGCCCGGGTCCAGGTCGGCGGGGGAGAGGCCGCGGCGCTGACACAGGCTGGCTCCGTGTCACTGAATTGTCCCCACTGGACACGGCCAGCAACGAAGGTCCTTTCCCTCCAAAACCACACCACCTCCCGACTTCAAACGCCCTGCTCTTGAAAGCACTTCGCAAAAACTGGTCAAAGGCACAATACGGCCCCCAAATACGCTCCAAGACGTGACCTACAGTGAGGCCAGGGTCCGGCCGCGCGGTTGCTCGAGCGCAGACCTCTCGGAAGCGCGCCCAGACGCCCTGGTCATCCCGCCGACATTCTCATCCCGCAGGCCTTTGTCAAAGGTTCCGAGGGGTTCTGGTCTGACCCAGGAGGCGCCGAAGGCTGGCCGGGCCCCCCCTCAGAGCTAAGCGGACCTCCCTCTCGCAGATCGAGAAGCAGAAGCGCCACGGCAGCCCGGCGACTTCTGGGCGCGCCCCCCCCGCGCGGCGTGGCGAGACAGCGCCCCGAACCCCGCCGAGGATGCCGCTCACCTGGTGCTCACGGGGTCCAGGCAGGGGCGAGGTCGCTCTGCCCGCACACCTGTCCCCGAGCCCACCTGCAGCCCCTCAGCCTGTGGGCCCACGACCCCCATCAGCCAGTCCCCAGCACGCACCGCGTCCTCCTTCCCCGGGGGTCTTGGCAGGGGCTCCGGCGGCGCCCGAGAAACTGGGCGAGGCTGCGGGCAGGGCCACTCGGAAACCCCTGGCTGCCGGGGAGGGGCGCGCCCCCAAGACACACCACAAAGAGCTCCGCTCCGAAAGCCGGGCTGGGTGCGGCTGAGGGTACTTCCGAGGGGGCGGCGAGGCGCGGGCCCGGGGCGCGGAGTCCCCCGGCGCAGGCCCCGCCTCCGCCCTGCGCCCCGGCTCGGCCGCGCTCCATCCCCGCCCGCGCCCCCCGCCCCGCGCCCCTTCTGCTCACCGAGGGGCCGCCGCGCAGCAGCGCAGGGCCCGACCGGCCACCGCCCGCCTGGCCGCCGCCGCTTCCTTCCTCCCGGCCGCGCGGGGACCGGAGGTTTCGGGTTTCAGCCCCGAGCCCGCTCGCTCCTCCCGCCCGGCCGCCTGCACGCGGACCGCCGGGCGCAGGCCGGGAACTTCGCGCCGCCCGCGCCTCCGCCCCCCGCGCCCCGCCCGGCGCTGCCCCCCTCGGTCCTCACGCCCCTTCCTGCGCGGCGCCCTCCCCGCCCCGCCACCCCTTTTCCATTGCTTCCCACGACCGGCCCGGCGGCGGCTGGCTCTTTGTCTCGCCCTCGTCCCCTCGGCTCGCCCCACGCGGCTCCGCAAACCCCTGCGGTCCCCGCCCGGGCCTCCCAGGTCCGGTCTCTCCATCCCACTTCCCGCCGCCGGGCCTTCCCCGCTCCGTTCCTCCCGGCATCGCACTCGCACTTTCGGATTCTTCCCGGAGGCCCCGCGCAGCCCCATCTCCTCCCCGGGTCGCGCCTGGACTCCTGGCGCCGCCTTCGCTGCTCACCTTCCATTCATCCGACCAGCGCGCGAGCGCCCGCGGGGTGCCAGGCGCTGCCCCAGGCCCCGGGATCGCGGGGCAGCCTCCGCGAAGGCGGCCTGGGAGGACCCCACGGCCCGTGGGGGTGGCGGGGCGCGTAGAAGCAGACTTTTTCCAGCTGCCGTGGCCTCCCTCTCCACCGAGAGGCCGGGAGCGGGCAGCGCCAGGCACTCATACAGAGACTGGCGCCGCGAGTTCGCAGGACAGAGCGGAGCCTGCTCCCAAGGTTTAGTTCCCGTCTCCTGCGTTCTCTGTGCAGCCAAGCTGCCCGGGGGACGAAAAGTTAAAGCAAACAGTGAAACTAATTTAAAATGGGAGGGACGGAGGGAGGGAGAAACAGGGCAGGAAAGCATCAGGTAGAAGTTGAGTTCACCCAACTCCAGCAAAAACGGATCCTGTCCCCTGGAGCGTGATTCGAACCCCCCAGGAATCCATCTGCTTTGATAAAGGCATTGATTATTCCCTTGTCTACGGACTGGCACCGTGGGAACTGCTTCCTTATTGTCACTGGGCCACGGAGGCAGCATTTAGAACAATAATTGATTATCTTGCACCTGCCGAACACCCAGCTCGTCTTCAGGGACGGGATAATGGGAAGAAAACGAGCAAATGGATGGCTCCATATTCCTGTAGCACAGGTGCTCAGTCTGGTCGACACCTGGAAGCTGGAGCTCCTCCGAGTCTAGGTCGCCAGCAAGCCAGGTGCTGAAGGAGCCTAGAGCCGCTGTCTGTTCTCCAGAGTATTTTTACTCTGAAATCCCTAGAAATTTATTTATTTTTTAAATTGAATTGGCTCCAGCACCGGCTAAGCTTTGTGACCCTGGGGGAGTAATTTCATTTTTCTGAACTCCGGCTCAGTCATGTATAAAGTAGGCAGACTCATAGCTGCCTCTGCGTAGAGTTAAGAAGATGCAATGAGATAAGGCAAGTAAATCGCCAGTGCCGCAGACCCTGAGAGCTAAGTCCCTTTGAAAGTCAGTATTCAAGAAAGTCCTGGAAGTACATGCCATAAACCGGCAAACTAGCAAGGCAAGAATGAAAGACTAACCATGTGGCGCTTTGGGCTCCATAACCCCTTAACTCAGAACCGGCCCATCCCGTACTTAACTCCGGTCCATGGTGAGCTCGTCTCCTGAAAACGGTTGCTTCTCCTACCGCTCATTATCACATATATTATTTATCACAAAGATTTTTCTTCCCATCGCTCGTGAGTTCCAAACTTGCTGTGCATTCAGGATAGAACCTGCTGCCCACAAATGCGACCTCTCAATTGCTCTTAAGGTCGGGCTTTCTTTACTCCAGAGCTAATATTGATCTGTGAACAGTGTTCGATCAAATGGAGAGAAAGCAGGAAAATTATTAAAGTAATGATTTCACTATATATCACTGTACAGGTGACCATCGAGATTGATTTGAGCAAGAATTATTTGTATGTCAAAAAACCAGGAGAAAGATATGTAATCATTCTCCTTTCCCAGATCAATTTCATACGCCATTCTCCTCGGGGTTCCTGTCCTCAAAGACTTCTGAACTAAAATCATGAAAGGCCTTGTCCAAGTGGACCCTAAATGCTGCCTGAGGAATCGACATATGATGAGACATCTTCGGTATAAAGTATCCTTTCAATCCAGCAGTCCACATACAACCAGTCAAAGCCAAGTGGCGAAGTACGCTGTCTTTCCTGGACGGAATATTATCCCCTTACTATCCACAGGCTGAATCCTTCCTACTCTTCACATCTGAGCTTAAATGTCACCTTGGAGAGAAGTCTTCCCTGACCAGTCCAAAAGAGATTCTAACCTCTGCTCCCCCAGGTTATGATAGGTCTGATTTTCCTATTCATCTGTGTTTTGTGTGCCTCCAACAACAGACATCAACTCTCCAAGGAAAGGACCCCTGTCTGTTTTATGCACCGCAATAGGATGAGGGCCTAACCCAATAAAACTTTTTTTTTTAAGATTTTATTTATTTAATTTTAGACAGAGGGCAAGGGAGGGAGAAAGAGAGGGTGAGAAACATCAATGTGTGGTTGCCTCTTGCACGCCCCCTACTGGGGACCTGGCCTGCAACCCAGGCCTATTCCCTGACTGGGAGTAGAACCAGCAACCTTTTGGTTCACAGGCCTGTGCTCAACCCACTGAGCCACACCAGTCAGGGCAACTTTTTAAATAAATTAAACAAAAAAATAAAAATAGATAAAAGTATATCTTCAAAGGCCTCAAACTTTGGGATATATAAGGATCTCTTGGAATTTCTTAGACACAACAACCAAAGCACAATTTATTAAAGAGAAGTTTGATGTGTTAGACTTTTATTAAAATTGAAAGCTTTCCTGCCTCCCAGGACACCCTGAGGATAATGAAAAGACAACTCACAAAATGGGATAAAATGCTTGTGAATCAAGTATCTGATGAAGGACCGGCGTCCAGAATATGTGAAGAACTCCTGCAACTCCATAATGAGAAGATAAGCCACCCACTTTCAAAATGGGCAAAGGATCTGAACAGACATTTCTCCAAAGAAGATGCATGAGTGAGCCCAGGACAAGCTGCAGGATGCCGCAATAAAGAGCGGGGTGAGGAGTACCGTGGAAGGTGTGGAGAATTCAGAACCCCCATTAGGATTTAAATTATGTCTCCATAAAAGCTGTTTTGCAATTAAAAGCGTCTCTTGGGAAGTTTGTTGGAACGCTGAGGGTCAGGGCCCAGTCCCAGAGATCCTGAGGGCAGGGATTGTGTTTTGCCGCAGTTGGCTGTTCAGCCTCTGTTTCCTCTCCTGCGGGGAGCGTGCCTTCAACTTTCCTTTGGGAAAAAATGTTGCTTCCCTCCGAGGGTCAGCCACGGGGTTTGCACAGCACAGAGCCTCCCCACTTCCAGGCTCTGGTGGTCAGTGTTTCCCATCCTTTGAAGCCAGATGGTTGGTTCAGGGATGGAGACAGCTCAAGGACATTTTGCTGCAAATACTGGATGAAAGTGCTAGCTAACCTGTGTGATCCTGGATGAAGCTTTCCTGGAAGTTGTACCCCAGGCCAGATCAGTTACAGGAGCCAATGCATTATGTGTCTGTTAAGTGTAGGTGAGTTTATTTCTGTTATTTGGGACAGAAGGCATCTAGGCATTTCTCAGTATGACATTTTGGAAATCTGAGGGCGCTTGGGGTTGTCATAATGATTAGAGGGCACTCCTGACGCTTTGTGGGTGGGGACCCCGAATACCAGATATTGCGCGGTGCATGGGACGGTCGGAGACAAAAAGCAGTTCCACTCCCGTGTGACTTGAAGGACCCCAAACAGCTGAAAGTCTTTTGCGTGGTTGTGTCGCACACCAGTTTGTCCAGGGACGGCGTTACTGTGTAAACTGAGGGAAAAATATACGGGTGTACTTGCACTCACCAAGTGCTGTTCGTCATTTCGGAAAAAAATCTCATCACCGTGACCGGTGCCACTCATGGTGTCGGATTTACCAAGTGCGGGGACTCGGTCACATTCTCCCAGAAACGTCGTCTTAATCAAGCAGTCTGGAATTCACTGGTCAGCCCTCAGGAAGGTAGCCTGTCACATGGGCCCTCCCCTTCCCCCAGAGAAAGAAGAGGTGACCTGAACGATAAAACCTCTTCCTGTTCTCCTCCCCCAAAGATGTCCTGGCCCCCGACAATCATTTCTTGACCCCGCTTCTTCCTATGAAAATCTTCTGATGTGGACACCCCCTCAAGCACCTTCTAGTAGCTCCTGGCTCACAAATCGCTTAATAAAGCCAATTAATTAGATCTTCATAGTGACTTAGTTGAATTTTGTTTTTTAACCGTAATTATGAGGATTAAATGACATAATACTTTTCAGATGCCTAGAACTTAGCAAGCTGTAGTTAAAGTTAGCTATTGTCATCGATTTTTATTAGTATGACTATGATTAGAATCTCTTTGAAACTGCAATGTACCAAATGGGAATATAAGCAATTACAGTCATTTCACCATTATTACGACGCTTCTGAGAAAATAGCATATCCAAAACCAATAGAATTTGTGCCCAGGTGGTGATTTAAGAGTTTGTGTAAAAGGCAAATCCCAAATATGTCAGCGATCTAAATAAAGATTAATTCCTTTATAATCTGGAAGTGGGGAAAACTTTCCTAACTAGACACCATACCCAGGTGTAATGATAATAGAAAAGATAAATTTGATTACACGATTAAAAGTAATTTCAGGAAAATCACCCTATGCTAAGTCCAAAAAAATTAATAGAGAAAAAAGATTTGCAACATGTTACAAGGAAATATGTGACAATTTGAATCCTGGCAGGACTCCAGTTCATGTCCAGAGGGTCCCGGTAAAGAGATGAGCCCAGCTATGGGCAGGGGTAAGGGAACAAAGCAGGGCCGTGACTCGCGGAGACAAGTGGCGTTAGGATGTCCGTAGCTCGCGAAGGGCAGAGGAGACGGGAGGACAAAACGTTACCCCGCTGGGCGCTGGGCGTTGATCAGGAGCCTAGCTTCCTGAGAGTTTTGTTAGGGAGACGCGGGGAGGGTTTAGTCCTGTTAAACGTGGGAACCACTGTTTTCTGTTGGGGGCCTCTTTTCTTCATTTCTGATTATTTTCCCTCGGTTTGCTTGGGGATCGTCTTTTGAAAATACCCACGAGAATGAACGGTATTTCTTGTTAACGTTGGATAAGGGGAAAAGACTTGTTCTCTCCTTTTAGGCCCGGGGAGCAGAGGGCCCCTAGTGGCCAATGTCGGAGCTGCAGTAGTGCCCGCGCACGACCCGGGGGCCTGGGAGGCGGACCGGTGCACGAGAGGCGGCAGTAAGAAACAGCAGTGGGCTGGGGAGAGAAGGAGGAAGAATGGAGGGAGGAGGGGGAGGGGGAGGGAGAAAGATTGTGGGGAAAGGGGACTGGGAGAGATCGAGAGGGAGGGAGGGAGGCAAGACAAGAATGCAGGGATGCCAACAACACAGGGTTATAAAACATACAATGTTTTCAACAGTTACTTTTTGCAAATAAATACTCCTCATCATTGTATCCAGTACAATGCAATACTTTCTCTACCCAGAAAACTTAGAACATTCGTGTATTTTTGATGGATATAAAGGATAGGCTTTTTACAGGAAGATAATATTGATGGAAGAGCTGTCCCAGTCACTGTTTGAAGGGTGGCCATATGTTACACCAAAGCTATAGACTTGAATTTAAAATATCCCGTCACAGAGGGCAGTGTTCTATCACGTCACTGTGCTAGCAACAAAAATGTGGTAAACAATAAATATCACCAGTGGGGTGGACAGGTAAAGAGACATGACCTTCAGGTCGAATTATTAATACTTTCTTTTTGCAGTCTGGTTAGGATGTCTCTGTTACTTGTCATGTCATTTGTGGACAAAGCAAAAAGTTTAAATTTGAGGCCATTCGCAGAAGGGAGTTCCATCAAATGTCTTTCCTGATCTCTGCCCCTTCCTCCTCCCTGGCGGTAAGTCCTGCAGCGAGGTGGACCTGTGGCTCCCAAATCTTACTTTCTATTAAATTACACGGAGGGCTTTGAAAAAATTCAGATTCCTGGGTGCTTCCCAACTCATTGGATGTTCCTGGAGGTGGGTGGTCTTCCCACTGGCATTTGGGACCAGGGCACTGAACGCTCACCCACCACAGGTGAAAAGTGTACAGAGGGGTGGAGCAAAGTGAGTTTATAGCTGTGAGTATGAGGAACAGGGTTTATTCTTGTTATTATTTATTCATTATTGTATTATTTTCCATACAAACAACCGTAAACCTCGTTTTGCCCAACCCTATATTTATATAGCCACTTGAAAAAGCGATCTGACAATATTTATTAAGTTAAGATAAATCTATGTCCTTTGACCCAAGAATCCTACTTCTGGGGATCCATCTCATGGAAATAAAAGCACCAATATAGAATACACATATACAAGAAAGTTTATTACAACATCATTATTTGTTGTGGCAAAAAGTATAAACAAAGTAAACACTCATCCACAAGGGAAAGGTGGAATAAACTAGAATAGCCATACTATGGATTATATTATTAAATAAAAAAGAGGTAAAGTGATAGCAATTGACCAGGAAGTATTTTTTACCATGTATATTGTTAAGAAAATATGCCAAAGGGAACAAAATTTTTTGGAAGTATATAAAACTATATGTTGTGAAAAGTATATTTGTTCAGGAGCTTAAGTCAGCTCAATATGTCTCTGAAAGTCTCTGAGAGCTTACAATGGCTGGCTTTTATTTCTCCTTTACTAATGGGTTGCTTTTATTTCCAAGTTATGCCACAAGTTCAGAGCCGGCAATGCTTCTCATTTAAAAATAAACTTGGAAAAAAAAAACTTGGATGCAATCAACTCTGCTCCTCTCTCAGCTCCTCAAATCCTATGGGTCTTCTACACCCTCTCTCCCTACAGCATTACGCTGCTGAAATATTTATACTCTCATCTCTGGCATGCCCCTCCCCTCCTATGAAATTCCTCACGATCTAAATTCTCTTGTTCTCTCTCTTCCTTCCCCTTCACAGAGCCTGGCCTTTCTTCTATACTTAATGTGCACATTTAGGGCATCAAGGATTGTGGAGAGGGCAACTCAAGGAGATGTCACAAATAGCTCCTTGTTGCTACTGAGCTCTTTGGTTAGATGGAACAGAGACTCCCCAAAGTTCTTTCTTTTTATTTATTTAGTGATTGATTTATTGGTTTTAGGGAGAGAGGAAGGAAGGGGGAGAGAAACATCGATTTGTTGTTCCACTTACTGATGCATTCATTGGTTAATTCTTGCACGTGCGCTGACCGGGGATGGAACCCACAACCTTAGCATATGGGGATGATGCTCTAACCAACTGAGCTACCTGACCAGGCCTGGCGTCTGCTGCCCCCCCCCCCCCACAGGTTTTTCAAGCTGGTGGGGGTGGGGGTGGGGGTGGGGTGGGGTGGGGTTGATCTAACCTCATGCATGAGATAAAGGAAAGAGCACTCCCAGCTCAGGGATTGTTTCTCCATGACTGAACCTTTCGAGTAATGGTCCCCTCTTTCCATCCTCTTTGCCTGATGCTTTGACACCATCCTCCGCCTGCCGGAGTAATTTTCTGTGGCTGCGGTTTTGCCTTCATCTCTTACTGTTGTACAACCGAAGTCCTGCTCTGCTTGGTCCTCAGATCGGTGGCTGGATCCTCGCAGGGATAGCTCCTTCCCTCCCGTCAGGGTGTGCTTCCCCAGCTGAGCAGGAGTGTCTCCGCTTGCCTGCCGTGGGATTTCTCCTGCGGGCTCCACTGTCTCTCTGGGCTTCCTCCCACCAACCACCTCTGGGATCCAGCCCAACCCCAGCCTTCCCCACGCCCTTTTAACCTTATTTATTGGAGAGAGAGAGAGAGAGAGACAAACGGACAGACACATCAGTCTGTTGATCCACTTATTGGTGCAGTCATTGGTTGATTCTTGTATGTGCCCTGACCGGGGATCCAACCCACAATCTTGGCGTATCCTGAGGACGCTTGGCGTATCCTGGCTGGGCTAGCTGGTCAGGTAGCGTCTGGCCCTTCTTACCGTGGACAGAGCCCTAGATCACCTGTCCTGTAAAAGTGCCCAGGTGACGTCACCCAATGAGTTCAGGGAGGCTGTGCGGGCCTGACCACGCCCCTTGCTGCTGAGCCCAGCCCCTCACTCGTTTCTCCTCTTCCCTTCTTCCGGTGCGTCAGGACGTAAGGCATGGGTCACGCAACATTGGCAACTGGTCCCGGAAGCAAAAGGCGAAGGGGCGGAGAAGGAGGCGGAAAGGAGGGCGGGCGTCCGGGTGGGCGGCGGGGGCGGGGCGGGGCATGGTAACGGCTCCGCGGCCGACCGGGCTGGGCCGCAGCGAGGCGGGGGAACCGGTGTCCGCTGCCACCGCCGCTCCAGCCCGTCCCGCGCTGCCCACGCGGGCCCCGCCTCGGCCATGATGATCCACGGCTTCCAGAGCAGCCACCGGGACTTCTCCTTCGGGCCCTGGAAGCTGACGGCCGTCAAGACCCACATCATGAAGTCGGCGGACGTGGAGAAGTGAGGCTCCGGGCCGGGTTGGGGTGCGGGCCGGGACCTGGGCCCGGGCTGGGGGCAGGGCGGCTCCGCGCTTGCCCCCACCCTCCCTGGGGTGGAGGCGGGACGCCGAGGCGGGGCCCCTGAATGACAGCCTCGGTAAATACTCGTATCGGCCCTCCCGTCCCTCGGTTGGGGTTCGCCGGGCGCCGCCTGCGTGAAGCTGTCACTCGGCCGGGGTTTGAGTAGCGCATGGCTGTTGGGCAGGACTCTCCACCTGCCCCTGCCTGCCCCAGCCCGCGCCACCTTTGCACCGTGGGTAGCTCTGGGTCGCTGCGACCCGTTTTCCTGGCGTTAGTAACGGGGATGAAACGTACGCTCGGTTTCTAGCGCGGCAGGTGTGCCCGGCGCTTGAGACAGGGCAGGGAAAGACAGCCCCTGCCTCAGGCGTTCACGGTCAATGACAGAGACGATCGTAATACAGTGAGAATAACTGATGCAGTCGATCAAGTTGGTGGGATGGGTGGGGGTGGGGGCTCGTGTAAAGCCGGGGGCCAGAGAGAGTGACAGCTGTGATGCATTCGTGATGCCTGAACTAACCTGAACCATTAAATTTTTTCACTAAATTGAATATATTGGGGTTACATTAGCTAATGAAACTATATAGGAGTAAGGGGTACAGTTCTATAATACATCATCTGTATATTGTATCTTAGCCAAGCGGTGTGTGTGGGGGGTAGTGGGGGGGTCAGGCAGAGGGCGGGCCCTGATTGGTCGGAAGGACCGCATCTGTGGAGTCGGGGCTCGGGAGCCAGAGCGGCAGGACTGAGAAGTGAGAGGTGGCCGGATGGAGTGGAGATATCAGAGAGAGTTTTTATGTCCCAGGCTAAGGAGTTTTGCGTTTCATCTGACTACTACACCCGATGTAATTTTATACAAAATAGTGACATTATCAGCTGTACACTGTGATAGATGTAGCGATTTGTGCTGGCTGCAAGAATTTTTAAAATCTTCAATACCTAACTAAAATTTAGTCTGGGACACTGACCTCTTTTCTCTTACATTGTCAGAAAAATGCCAGCAGCCAACACAACAATAGACATCTGTTGTGAATGAGTCAAAAATTATGCCCATTTTTGCCGGAATGGCAAAAAGCATCTTTTTGGTGTGCTGCAGAATTTCAGTGGCTAGTTTCTGTGTGCAGAGAGATGACAAAGGTTGAAAGTCGCTGCCCTGAGAGATCTCTCCGGGGTGATATGGAGGATGGACTGGAGGCCAGTTAGTTAGAGGGGAGAGGTTTTAGAAGGTTATGCCCCTGCACTTGATGGCCAGTGGACAGGAGGAGGAAGGGGAGAGGAAGAAGCTGTAGGATGTGGCAAGATTCCTGGCTGGAGCCGTTGTGTGGCAGTCATTGCCACTGAACAGGGTGAGGGGCACCGCACGGTCGGCGTCAGGTGGAGGGTGAGTGTAGTTGAGATGTGAGGGTCCTAAAGCAGGCGTTTGGATGTACAGGGTCCCGCTGAAGTAAGGCCTGCTTGAGTGTGGTGGGTAGGGCAATAATGTGGGTGTGATCATTTATAGTTTTAAGTTGAACATTTCACCTAAAATGTCACATGGTGTGCTTGAGTGAGGTATTGTTATGTTACAGAATTACATGCTTGTGATTTTAGCGTAAAACCAGGGGTGTTACTTGTGCCGGACCCCGTATTTTATCTTGGAGCTTAAGAAGGGCTTGTCCAAGGGTTCTGGTTTGGGGATTATCACCTTAGTGTCTGTGTCTGGGACCTTGGGGGCCAGCGAGAGTCACCTAAAAGTCATCTAGAAGAGAAGGAATGTGTCAGGCCCAGAGAGGTGAGCAGGGAACAGAGGAGAGCCTTGAAAGGGCATTTAGCTGCCTAGTTAAAAATAAATAAATAAAAGGAACACTCTTGCAGCTTCACTAAGAAAAAAATTCCCTTCGCCCACGACAGACAGAGTTGCCGTCTGGGTTTTCCTCTCCGCGGACTTTCTCCATTACACAGAGGCAGCGTATACTTGTGCCGCACACAGAGCAGGCGGGCGGTTGTGTTTACCCGCAGTTCACTTACAGACTCTCTAAGAGGTGCGTGGTGAATTGTACAGGGCGTCAAATTCCAGGTCTTTAGTCTCTTTCTTTGTTCTGTCTAAATAGACCTGCCAGAGTATATTAAGTCCTTCTTGTCAAAAGAGAGGCTTACCCTCACCCACCCTAAAGTTGCTGTGACACTCTGCCCAGGGCGTAAAAGCTGGAAGGGTGCTCAGTGAACGGATTAGGGGAACTACCGGATGAAGGAGGCTGCCTCTAGTGAATTAAGGCATCTTAATCCCACAGAGGCGTCCTGTCTTCCTGCATTCTTACCGGTAAGACTTCCTGAGCTTGGCATTAGGAATGGTGTTAAGATACTCTGTGTTTGGCTAGTGTTGAAGATGGTCTGGATTGGGGACATCTGAAATGGTGTATGTTAGCGACAGCGATTCTCTTACATATCCCCGGGCTGCTTCACAGGGCTGCCAGGGGCGTGCGCACTCAGTTCAACTGGACGTGTCTTAAAAGATTGTTCCGTGTGCAGATCTCTGATAACCAAGTTAGATAACATTTTGTTTTCTGTTAAGAACACAGAAAAGTCTGTAATGCATTTTCAAAAATTTCCAAAATCAATAAATACATTTGTAAGTAAGGTAACTAGAAAATTCGCTTTCATGGAACCTCTGCTTTCAGGTTACAAGGACCAGGGACCCAGGTCGCTGTAAGTAACGGAGATTTAATAGTACACGAGGAAATGCTTGAATACTAGGGACTGTCTCAGCAGACGAACAGCAGTTCCGCCACAGCCACATACAAGTCTCCGCTCTTGTTCCTGTCATTTCTCCGTCTCTGCTTTGCCCCTTGGTTCCCTGATGCCCTCGCTCTCCCACCTCTCCTCCTCGTGGCTGCTCTTCTGCCGCTTCTCTTGGCCTGGGCTTCACTTGGCTGCCATTCTCACTTCGGAAGGAGAGCTCAGAGGTGCTCACTGGGCCCCTTTCAGGGTGTGCACAGCAGGCCGGTAGATGGAAGAGGCCCGGTGTTACCACTTACCGGCTCCCTAATTGTTAGTTACCTGAACTCTGAGCACTTCCTAGCTCCCAGAGGAATTCTGAGGCTCAAGTTCCACTGTCTCAGAAGCAATTTCTGATCTTCCTACCTAAAATAGGCCCCACGCATTACCTTGCTTTATTTTTTGTATAACGTATAACTAGCTGATAATAAAGCACGTATTTATTTCTCTTTTGCTTATTACCTGTCTTGTTAGCCCACTCTCTAGTCCAGTGTCATGACAGTATGCAGAGAGAATGGGTGATGGTGTAACAGGGATATTACAACCTTAGAATATTTTAAGTCTTGTTAGAAATATAGTAAGTATAATAGAAACAGGCCTAGAGAGCAAACTGTGACTCCTGGCCAAATGTTAGTGAAATTCACCCTGCTTGTAAACTTGTAATCTGTAACTAACCCTTTGTATCCTGCAGTTTTGGCCAAATAGCTTAAGTGTGCTTTTAACTTGTAGCTTGCTTGATTTGCAACCATGGTGTCTGGCAGAAAGACAGCCAAAAGTAAACTCCCCACTAAAGTGTTATCTGGGAATGC
>PVJI01016625.1:0-37759 GCA_004026765.1 Micronycteris hirsuta | reverse complement strand
GGGGAGGCAGCCAAGAAAGCTCCCCACTGACAAGCAGCTACGGAGTCTGGGGAGAAATAACAAAAAGTGCTCAGCTCCACCCCCCACCCCCCCAGTTTGAAGCTTTGTTTGTATTTCTGCTTTTGGGAAATTGAGTCTCCCACCCCCACCCCGCCAGTTCCTTTCTCCCGGTGCCACCTGGAGGAATCCTCGTGGTCCAGTGCTGATGCAGGACGGGTGCTCTCCCCCAGGCACCCCGGAGGGGCACTGATGGTCTGGGGGCAGGAGGCCAGCTCGGCCGTCCCCACGTCACGGGCGACTTGCCGTCTGATGCTTGGTCAAGTCCTGTAATCAAAAGAAGGGGGCGGGGCGGGGGAGCGGAATGAGGTTTCCCAGGGCCCGACCCTCCTCCCCAGCAGAGATCTGCTCGGCCACCCAGTCACCCAAACTAAAGCATCCGGCTCTGAAGGGAGACGTGCAGAGGTGGGAACAGACGCTCTCGGACCTTCCGGGGCTTCCCAGGCCTGCGGAGGGCAGCAGGTCACTCAGGACATCATTCCTCAGAGACCCTAAGGGCTGGAGGCAGGTGGCTCCTAGCCTGGCTGAGCTGAGGCCTGATGTCCCCTCCCCCAGACGGCAACCGTGTGCCCTGCCATCCTCCGGGCCAGCACGAGGGAGCTTGTGCCCAGGAGGGAACTGGCAGGCCCGAGGGGTCACAGCCTTGGCCTCCGCGGCAGACTGTTCGTCCGGCATGTATGTCGGATAGCGCAGAGCAGTCCGCCACCACGCCCGTCAATGGCAGTCCCCGCGGACGGCCAGCTGTCCCTCTGACGGACGCCCTTAGGAGAGTGTCCTCTCTCCCCCTGAAGCGGCTTTGCCCTCGTAGATGAGTTTCTGGTTGGCACCTCGCAGAGGGCGCAGACAGGAGCCTCTTCCAGGCGTACTGCCGGCTCGCCAGGCGGCTCTGACGTTCCGGAGACACGCCTCCGGCCTTTCGGACATGAAGTCACTGGGCACGCTGGTCCCTCGGGTCCCGTTGTTCAGGGTCCACTGAGTGGGAAGCGGGGCCCTGTGCCACTGGCCTCGGAAACAGCCCGCGCTCAGCTCAGCGGGGCTTCTGGACTTCCTGTCTGTCACCAGCCGGTGCCAGGCCCTGGGAGGGAGTCACAGATCCAGGAAATCTCTCCTCAAGAGCCAGTCGTGTGCTCAGAGGGACAGATGTGAATACCAGGTGCTAGACAGTGACACCAAGCACCACTGTCCCCACATCAGGGATGAGCTCGGGCGGCATAACAGCATAGGGCCCGAGGAGACAGTCCATAGAGGGACATGGGTGAGAGGGCCCCCCACCGCAGGGAGGGCAGGGACCCCGGGACACCTGGGCGGAGATTCGGATCTTGCCTCTGCGGGGTCCTCCCTCCGGGGCTCACGCCGCCGCCTCTGTCCCCGCAGCGCCAACACGGTGGGCTCCTTCAACAGGCAGTGCCTGTCCTGCGACCTGGTGGGCAACTGCACCTACTTCAGCGCCTCCTTCAGCCACAGCGCCGACTTCTTCCTGCTCAAGTGCGAAGGTGGGTCCCCGCTGCGGCCGGGGGCGGGGGGCAGCCTGGTGCGGTGCGGGTGTTTGACGTGTTACAAGGTTTACAATGATCCTATCCGTGCTGCGCCCGTTAATCCCAGATCTGTCTACATTTTTCATTACCAAAATGTCCTGTGAGCTAATTGCATAAGTATCTCACATGCAGATGGATCTACACCATCGATAAAAGCAGCAAAACAGTTTCACGGATCAACTTCTGGAGCACGGTTAAGGAATGGGGTGGTAGGAAAGAAGTCTCATCTCTGCCGGTGTGCCTCTGTGGGTTGGAGCATCATCCCGTGCACCGGCAGGTTGCAAGTTCGATCCCCGGTTGGGGCGCCTGCAGGAGGCAACCGATCAGTGTTCCTCTCTTTCTCTCTCCCCACTCCCCTTTCCTCTCTCTCTAAAACCAGTGAACATACCCTCGGGTGAGGATTTTCTTAAAAATCAGACACAGTTCCTGCCTTCAGGGACTCCTGTTGGGGGCTTGGGGAGGGCACGTCACAGAAATGTCACCTCATGGGGTCAGAGCCCTTAGGAAGGTGTGGGGGGAGCTGGGAGGACCGGGAGGAGCTCCCCAGTCACGTGCCAGGCACTCAGTCAGAGCCGACAACACAGGTTTAATAAGACATTGTTGTTGACTCAGGGAAGTTACAGACCCAAGGTGAGGCTCTGCTGAACACAGGCCCCCGGATTTAGGGCCTGGGCACTGTCCTGAAAGTCCCCTCGTCCCCTCCTCCCTTCCCACCCACAGAGCCACCCCCGGGGGACTGTTGAGAGGACTGGGCACTGGCCGTGCCCAGAAGCACGTGGCTGGTCGAGGGCAGAGCCAGGCCTAGAATCGGGGTTTTCACCGCTCCTGCAAACCCCGGGTGCCCGTGAGCGCGGCTCTGCTCTCCCTGTGCAGCGGGGAAACTGGCACATTTGTTGATCATTTTCCATTGAATGTCCCTCCTACAGACCCACACGAATCGGGCACTGGTGGAGCCCGAGACGCAAGAGGGCATGGCCCCCTGGCAGGTCCGCCCCTCTGCCCCGAGCTGCCGTGGGGTCTGCAGCTGCCTGGGACGTCCCGGTGCCCGGTGTCCCCTCCCCCGCCCACACCACGCCGCCTCCACTGCCTGCCAGACCACCCCGCGGCCACAGGGGACCGGGGCATGCAGCTCTAGAAGGCTTTCTTTGATGCCCAGTGTCTGCCAGACACGGGCTGAGCGCCGGGTGTGCAAAGAGGACCTGCCCTGGAGTAGCCCAAAGTCTGGTCAAGTCAGCAGCACCGTGACACCGGCCCAGGGGGGCTTGGCGATAGGGGGGCTACCCCACCCACGCGGCGGGTGCCAACCGTCAGGGGAATGAAGGCCACAGGTGCCTGTGCTCCAGCAGCTTCCTCTCAAGGGGACAGACGGACAGACAGCACCGGAGGGCAGTGAGAGGCGGGGTAGGGTACAGTGTTCGGGGAAAGTTATTAGTGCGGCAGGGGGCAGCAAGGGAGTGTCTCGTCAGCGGTCCCGCGGGGGAGGAGAAAGGGCAGATGGTCCTTACTGACCGGGGGCCTCCTGAGCCCCGGACGCCTCATCGACAAAACCGTGTGACCACAGAGCCTGCCGTGAGGAGCTGTCGTCCAGATGGAACTGTTTATTATTGGTGAAGCGGTGACAACAAGGTTAGGTGATGGGGGTGGGGGTGGGGATGGTGACGTGGCTGCTGCTCTTCATGGTGACGTCACGGATGACGGTGGCAGCAGTGGCAGTGATGGCGGTGATCGTGGCTTCTTGATAATGGTTTAATTATAATGATGATGGGGGTATTGGTGATGATAATTGTGTTAATGATGTTGATGACGATGGTGATGATGGTGATGATGATGATGCTGATGTTGCTGCCGTTCCCCTGGTTCTGACTCACTATCTCAGAGGCAGGGCCTTCCGTCCGTCCTACCGGTTGTCCGTAGTGGGGGACATTTCACCTCTTGTTTCTGAGAACTAGAAAAATAAATGCACATAGTGGTCCGTTGATGGCCACTAAGTGTCCATTCTGTGCAAAAATTAGGCTACCACGACCATAGTTTATCGTGGATCATGTCTGTGGACAAAGCTTTTAGACACTTCTGGGCACAAGGAAGAGCCGGCCTCTGTGGTCAGCTGGAGTGGACGTTGAGCATGGGGCCTGGACCCGGACCGTCCTGGATGGTGGGGAAGGCTTGCTGGGCAGAGCACGTCACTGTGAGGAGCACAGCGGGAGTGTGTCCAGACTCACAGCTGAGACAGACGTCACCCCCGTGTCCAATAGCAACAACGAGAGGATGGCTCTTGCTCGGAGCCCTTTCCTTTTCCCTGGGTGGGAGACACCCTGCCCCCCGGGGGCCTAAGCGTCTGTCCCCCCAGGTTTCCCAGCCGCCATGAGGAACACTTGCACGGTCAATCATTGTGAATAACGGCGCCCATCTGCGCTGCCCCGGCACAGCCAAGAACTGCGAAGAACGCCCGCTTCCTTTGGTCCTTACAAACGAATGGCTGTTCGCATCGAACGCACGAGGAGACAAAGCTCAGAAACCGGGGTCCCGTGGCTGTGCACGGGAGATTCCAGACGAGACGTCCGCACTCCCGACGGCCTCCTGTCTGCACTGCTCCTCAGCGTCCTGACGCTCGGCGCTAACAAGTGACGTTCGGTGGCTTCGTTGCAGAAGCGATGGGCGCTGGTGAGCCCATTTCTCTCCGGCGAAGGAGCCACTGTCTGCAGTGTGAGCGAGACCCTGACGGGCGTGCCCAGAGGCCCAGCGAGATTCATTCTGAGAGCGACTGGCTGTCACGGCGCGCCGTGTCTCGAACTCAGCTGACTAAGACACACCGTCGTCTCTCCTCATCCGCGGGGGGCGGGGCAGGTTCCAGCGGATGCCTGACCCCGCAGATAGTACCAGACCGTGTGCTTGGCATGTCCGAGCAGACATTGCCGGAGGTTACTATGCATGATGCTAGTCATGTTCCACGGTGGTTTCAGCACCTTGGCCAGCTCCCCGCTCGCCAGCCGGAGAACATCATCCTCATGAATTCCCTGTGTGGGACGCCGTGGGTCGGCATGGGTGACTCCAGTGCAGAGATCTGGAATCCCGGCACAGCGGAGGCGGAGGGCACCGCCCGAGTCCCCGGGGAGTTACCTGCCACATACACGCCCTCGGAGGGCCCAGATGCGAGGAGTGACGACAATCACTGTCTGAATTTTGTTTAAAGATGTATTCTGGTGACCCTTTGTCCAGTTGTGTGTCCTTTTTCATTACTTCTTTGTCCTCGGAGCTGCCCGGTCGCTCCATCCAGAGAAGCAGAAGCAAGTGGAAATTAATGGTCTGTGACGAAATAGAACCCGCGATGCAAAAGTGGACGTCCATTGTCTGCAAGTCTGTGGTTCAGTCGCAGCCTTTGACTTTTCTCCAGTTCGATGTTTTCCCCTGGCTGCCGGGTCCTACGGATGAAAACTCCCTTCCTGTTGGTTGCGAAGTCACTTGCTTCAATTCCCTTATTTCCCACTCAGGAGCCACGTACAGTTGGAAGTCAGACCCTCGACGTGAGCCAGAATCATCTCTGTGAGTGCCCAAAGTTCAGGTCTGATCAAAATATCACAAAGTCCAACTATCTTATGAGGAAACATTTCCCCCCAAAAAAGCCCAGAATTTATTTATAAAAAGTTGTGTATTTGTTCTCACATGTTTAAACCTCAGTCACCTTCCAAGTGCTCTCCATTGGATGAAATACACCTAGCGAGACTTTTTTCCCACCGCGCAAAACAGATTCTGAGCTCATCGATTTGGACGTCTTTTTGTGCTTCTGCTATTTTTTTGTTTCACCTCTTCCACATCGGCAACACGTTTCCCTTTGAGGACTTTTTTTATCCGAGAAACAAAAAGAAGTTGCTTGGGGTGAGATCGGGTGAATAGAGAGGGTGAGGCACAGGGGGGTCATGCTGTTTTGGGTCAAAAACTGCTGAACACTCAGCGTGGTGTGGGCAAATGCGCTTGTAAATCACCCATCATGCACTGGGCAAACGTGTTGAAAGAGTCTTCAAAAAATTTTCACTGCAGCTGAATGCAGCCTCTCACAACAACACCAGCTGGCTCCCTGGTACAGATGGGCTCCTAGAACACTCACCTAGCAGAGGAAGCCTGTGCTACAAGAGGCCTGCCATCCAGAGTATAATTCTGGGTTTTGGGGATCCCCTTGTATTCCACGTTAAGAATGTCCTGCTTTTCCTTTATTTCTTATTTAAAAATTCACTTTGATGTAATTTAGCTGTTTTCCTAGATTATCTGCCAATGCCCCAGGAGCCTACTTCATAGAAATCTCAACCATCATGTAACCTTAAAATTTCATGAGGACCGGTGGGTCCGGGGAACCACCGGGGCCAGAGGAGCGGGCAGTGCCAGTCTGCGGAGGGGAGCCCAGTCCTGGGCCACGGGGGCCACGGAGCCGGGGGCCCGCCTCCCAGGGGAGGCCCTGACCCACAGGTGGGCAGGGGCTAGCGTAGAATCCATAGACAGATCACAGTCTGGCCTGGTTGTTAGCTTGTTCTGTGTTCCCCCTTCCAGTGTGTTTTTATCCACACTGTACATGCGTGGCTCCAAAGGACATTCTGTATTAGAATAGCAGTGGCAATGCCATGGTTGTGATGTGGCTCTGAAAACAGGAGCAACCATTCAGACCCCGTCGGTGGGGACGCTCGCCTCGTCGCTCAGAGAAAAGGGGGGGGGGCAGGTAAGAGCCTGTGGAGGGACAGTAGCCCGGGTCCTAAAATACGGCTGCAGTCCGCAGAGATCCGTCCTTAGCCGAGGTTAACCAGGCTGCCCTGACAGGCCACGGTCAAGGGCACACACAAACGTCTCCGCTCACTGACCGGGAACCCACCCAGCATGTGCCCAGGTCCTACTGGGGACCTGGCCCGCAACCCAGGCATGTGCCCTGACTGGGAATTGAACCGGCCACCCTTTGGTTCACAGCCCACGCTCAATCCACTGAGCTACACCAGCCAGGGCTGATGCTGCACCACCTTTTCAAATCATGTCTGTGGTTGTGTATCACAACATTCACCGTGCAACGCTACAATGTGCCTATTTGCCCCTGTCGGGAGCTATGTAGCTACCCCCTCCTGAGACTGGGATACAAACTGTGTCACACGGAGATACCTTGGAGGTACGGGCCAAGCCTGCAGGAGCCGAGCAGGGCTGTTGGGGACAGGACACGTGGACGTCATGCATTCGTGGGGTGGCCGGGAGTCGGAGCTGACCCAACAGCGCATCACACACACACAGTACGCTATGGGTGGCCTATGTATTAGGAATACATACCATGGGGCAAAACTACCTTAAATATGCAGGGGTCCTGGCTGGGTGGCTCAGCTGGTTGGAGCGCCATTGCACGCACCAAAAGGGTGCAGGTTCGATCCCCAGTCAGGGCACAGGCCTGGGTTGCAGGATCAGTCCCCAGTTGGGGTGCATACAGGAGGCAACCAATCAATGTCTCTCTCTCTCTCTCTCTCTCTCTCTCTCTCTCTCTCTCTCTCTCCCTCCCTCTCCCTCTCCCTCTCCCTCCATCCCCCTCCCTTCCTCTCTGTAAAATCAATAAAAACATATCCTCGGGTGAGGATTAGAAAAAATTTAAATATGCAGGGAAGTGATAAATATTGTACTAATTTCAAGATAACAGTTACCTCTGGGTAGGGCGCTGGCTGAGAACCGGGAAGGGGAGCAGGTCTCCCCAAGTCTGTATATGAACATTAGAGCTCACTGCGGCATCGTGGCATACCATTAAGTTTGATAAGGCTGCTAATGTACGCACAAGTATTTTTCTGTTTTTATCTGTGTGTTTCCAGTGCTGGCCTCCCTGCAAACAGGAGCACTTAGATGCAGAGGGGACATTTCAGGATGTTCGAGGGACACTTTAGGTTGCTTCTGGGAGGTGGAGTCCAAGGCATCTTTTACTGACACTCTGTTCCTTTCTTGAGTGTTTGATTTTTCTAGAAACCTGGGTCAAGTTCGTGAATTTAAAAGTGAGAAGGGACGAGTCCAGGCACCCCGCTTTCTTATGTGGTGCGGACGAGACACATGTCTGAAAACGCTCCCCTCTGTAAAACGGGGTGAGGGCACCCCCCTTTGCAGGGCAACTGTGCATGCTGGAAGGCCTTCATTCGCACCGGCCAGCAGGTGCCTTCCCCCCCGCAGGCGCTGCGCAAACGGTCGGCATTTACAGTATTAGTCGGAACGGAGGAGGTGCTCTGTCGGCAAGTTCGCCCGCCCCGAAGTGAGCCGAGAAAGCAGGGGCAGCTCTTCTTTCTCTGTGGCTGATCTGCTCTTTCACTTGAGCCCCCCCGCCCCCCCACTGTGGGAAAGGAGGTGGCCGAGCCAGGGAACGTAGATGGATTCGATCCTTTGTCCCCAGGGCCAGTGTCGGAATCCGTCACGATGAATGCAGTCTGTTTGGGTTTGAATCCGCAGACCCTCAGACCCCGGCGGCCCGCCCCTCCCACGGTGGCGGGCACCTGGGTGAGCCATCAACCCGCAGGACGCCCGGTTCCATTTGGTTCTGGAGAAATGACAAATTAGTTTTTTGGTAGTCAGTCCCAGGTACCGCGTGGGACGTCGTTACACTAAAAAATATGTGTTGTCTATCAGAAATGCAAGTGTAGCTGGTGTCCTGCAGCCCCACCACAGGCGGATGGGGGCGGGGCGCGTGGTGGGGGGAGGAATTTGCGGACCTCAAGATGCTGAACATGACCCTGGGTCCAGCCCCCGGGGCTGCGGGGCTGCGAGGTCTGTCTCCCAGCTCAGCCAGGGCCTGGGGGAGCGCTGGGGGGGCTCTGGCTGAATCAGCCCCGTCCTGCCTCCCGGTGAGGCTGCTGCAGACCCCTTTGCTTTTTGGCTCATCATCCTCTTCGGCCCGGGGCTGGGGCGTCCAGTCTACCGGGAGGGGGAGCAGGGCAGGGGGCCGTGCGCTCCTGCAGGGTGCTCTTCTAGGTGGGTGTCTGGAGGAGGCATGGGAGCAGAGACTTCATCGAAGAGAAAGACAAGCCCCGTCTTTGTCTGGGAACAGAGATTTCGGGCGGAGAGAAGAGGCCCAGGGGGACAAGCCGGGGGTCCTTCGGGACCTTCAGAAAGGCCAGCTCGCTGGGGCGGAGCGAGGGCAGAGGGCAGGAGTGAAGTGGCCCCAGCCTGACTCTTCCTGAGCTTTCAAAGTGACACAGAAATGACCCGGACGCCCCTTCTCTTTCCGGGACCCCCTTGGGCTAAAGTGACTGAAGGACTGACCTTGGACTAAAGTGACAAGCCCCTTCCCTCACACTGCCCGGGGCGCTCAACTTAGTGGCAGCTGAAGTGCCTGGAGAGAAAGCCAGGACACAGGTCGGCATTTGCAAAGTCCTCTTGTCACTGCTCATCCGTTCTCACCGAGTGTCACCAGGGGCCAGTGGAGGGAGCGACTCCTTCTGGAGCAGCTGACCGGGGCAGCGTGGAAAGGGTGACGTGGACGGAGACTGGAGTGACTCCCAGAACTCGGTGACACCGGCGCGGAGCTGGCGTCGGGGCCGCAGAAATGAAGTTATCAGGACGTAAAGCAGATGATGCTTCGTGAAGTGACATTTCATGCCATTTCAGTCAGCTAAAGCACATAGCGCCCCGGCCGGGTGCTCGGTGGGTTGGAGCGTCGTCCTGCAAACCAGGGGGTTTCGGGTTCGATCCCCAGTCAGGGCACAGGCCTGGGTTTCGGGTTTGATTCCCCGTTGGGGTGTGTACAAGAGGCAACTGATTGACGTTTCTCTCTCTCTCTCTCTCTCTCTGAAATCAAGAAGCATCTTCAGTGAGGATTAAAAATAAATACCCGCCCACAGCCCAAGTTCACAGACGTGTGGGTCGGAACCCAGGCCGGACTCACCTTTGGTTCTCACCGCTAACCGCTTCTCTTTGTCTCTCTCCTGGCTTCTCCTCTTGGCCCACGCAGGTCCTGGCGTCCCCACAGTGACCGTTCACAACACCACGGACCAGAAAAGTAAGTTCCTTCGGTCTTTCTTCATCTGCCTGTGATGTGGGGGGAGGAAGCAGAGCAGGGCTCTGAGACAGCCCCGCCGCGGTTTCCCCGCGGGGACAGGGACAGGCGGGTGCTTGGCGTTCAGGGTGCGCACCCCGCCTGTCCCCAGTGTGGCTTAAATGCGATGGAGGGAAAAGCCGGAGTCCCCAGCTGGAGGTCCCACCCCCCACCCGGCTGAGGCTCCTCGTGGAGCACGCTCTGAGCCCCAGCTCCCCTCAGCCCGTCCCCCTCTTACAACCTGCCATGGGGACAGGGCTCGGTGGCACCTCAAGGATCACTTGTCCTCGTGGGTCCAGGGCACCTTCGTGGCGGGAGGGGCCCCACGCCCATGCCACTGCCGGAACACACTTTCTGGGGACCCCCGAGGAACCCATGACTCTCTTTTTTTTGCTTGAAGGGATCCCATGCAGGTTGCCATGGGACATCTTTTTATTTTCTTAAGAAAAGGCAACTTTTCTTCCATTTTGAGTGTTCGCTGAAACGTAGAGGCACAGAGCTCATTTCCTGACGAAGTGTTTCCCTTCCGAGAACTCTGTGGTCTGCGGAAAGCTGAGCAGGAGGTGGGGTCCCGCCACTTCCTGGTCCAGTTTTGCATCCGGGACACGGGATGTCACAATCGAGGGGCGTGGTGGGGGGCGGGGGCACGGGCCCGATGCACCCTTTCTGAAAACTCCTGTGAATGGTCGGGGGGGGGCGAGGCTTTAAAGAGAGTGCAGCCGACCTACCGAAGGCCCCCAGGCAAGGGCAATGCAGTTCTCTGGGGAAACCGAGCCGCTGCTGCTTCTCACCAGTCTGGCCGGTCGGTCGGCGGCAGTAACCCACCAACCCAGCAGTGCCGGCCAACCAGAGTGTGTGGGGGCCTCCGTCCATTTGCCACTGGGGAGCTCCCTGGGTAAAGGGGTGCCTTGAAGAAGCATTCTTCTGTTTGCATGCGAGCTGCCCCTCTGGTGACCAGTTCCCAGAGGCAGGGAGGGCCCCGTGGAACCAGAAATGAGAAGCACTGGGCATGTGGCTGGGGGTGCGGGCCTGTCGTGGCCCCGCTCCCTTCCTCTCTGCGTGACATTCAACAATGAAGAAGACGGCACCGTGGCACCGGGCGACCCTCCCATCGTCTGTGTGTGTTCGAGCCCCGGGTTCCAGGCCTGGCTCAAACTCTGGGGCTCCTCCGGCCTGGCTTTGCCTGCCGCTGCATTTGGCGCTCTCGGCAGGGTCCCAGTGTCTCAGGATGCTGACTGGAGCATCCGAATTGAGTCGGGAGAGGAACGGTTAACGAGCCGCCCACCACGCGAAGGGGACTAGGGCTGTGTTCTTCCTGCAGGGTCTGACCGGGGCCCAGACCCACAGGCTGGAGGGTGCCAGGAAGACCTCCCGGATGGGGGCCCACCCCACCCCCCACCCCCCCGTCTCGCACGGCGCTCGAAGGGCCGTCTCTTGTCCTCATTCCCCTGGGTCAGGACAAAGGCTTCTCTCAAGATATAAAAAGTCGGTGCTCTGGCTGGGTTGCTAAGTGGGTTGTAGCGTTGTCCCAGCCGATCCCTGGTCAGGGCGCGCTGGGAGGCAGCCAGTCAATGTCTGTCTGTCTGTCTCTCTCTCTCATCAATAAGCATGTCCTCAAGTGAGAATTTTTTAAAATTGTATTTAATTTAAATTTTTTTAATAAATTGTTCAAACAGGGCGCTGGAATTGACAGACCCACCTTGTAAGCCAGGAAGGCTGCTGGGACCGGCCGTGAGGGACAGCGGGGGGCGTGAGGGCCATGTGCCTGCAGCGGGCTGGCCAGAAGGCTGGAGCGCCCGGGGGAGGTGACCTCTGGGCCAACGGGGGGGCTTGTCTGCTGGCTGACATGTGGCCTGTCCTGTGTGAGGGTGGCGGCCTGGAAGCCAGGGGACACTGCCCGGCCAGGAGCCAGGGGGGCCCCGGTGGGTCAGGTGTGTCTGGCTCTGAGGGAGGCCAGCCATGTGCCCCAGCCCCGCTCTGAAATCTGACATTAGTATCAGAATTCTCCGTCTTCCCTGCCCTGTCCCCGTGACCCCAGAGCCACCCTGGGAATATGGGACACCTTTCCCTTCAGAAATGCGTCTCGGCACACAGAGCCCGCGGGCTGTTGGCAGACATGACTCTGAATTCTTTACGAGTTTCCTTAAGGGCGTCATTGGGGTGGGAGCAGAGTGTCTTCATTCGGGCGCCCCAACAAGCTGCTTCTGGGGTAGGAGATCCAGCACCACCCCGCGATGGGGATGCCGCCGGTTTTCATGTCGGTGTGAGAGCGAGTGCGGCCTGAGCTTGCAGGTACCCGGCCCGGGGGTGAGGGGACGGTCACTCAGTTGGGCTTTTGTAAAGAAGCAAAGCCAGCTCCCTGTGGCCACTGGCACCGAGGCGAGGTCATCCCAGGCGCGGTCCCTTCGGCATCTGTCCCTTGGCTGATGGGGTTCCCCCTGCTTCTTCCTGAGTAGCCACCATGGACGTCCCCTCCTCTCGCAGGTAGGAAGGGACACGGGAGAGGCCAGGAGGTGGTGGAAAGCATGCAATGATGGTCCCCTCAGGCCCTCAGCTGCCGTGTGTCCAGGAAGTCTTCCGGGTCCCCGGGCTCCGCTCACGGCGGCCTTTCCGGAGGGCTGAGTGGCGGTCAGTGTGGATAGCTCCTTCGAGAGCAAAGGTGCACAGTGGCTGGGCCCGCTGGCATCCGGCTGGCACCCAGGGGAGACTGGGCAGAGCACATGGCGTGTCCACCCCTCCGTCTCCGGGGAACGCTGGGCACTCTCTGTGCACACACTCGCACACAGGTGCACTCACGCACATGCGACTTCCTGCAGAAACATGGGGGACAGAGCAGGCTGCCCTTCTCCTTCAGGTGGGTTGCTGCTGGGTTTCATAAGACTCTGGTCGCTAATTTCCCAAAATTCAGCCTAGTGGTGACTTCCCGATGCCCGAACCAACAGGGTCTGGGAAGAGCCCTGGGTGGGGGGGCCGTGCCGTGTCTGCCCCTGGGCACAGCCGGGGAGGCAGCCCCCGGGGGCAGGCTTTGTGCCTCCGCATCGGATAATAGCTAATTCCATGCAAAGCTGGAGGAGACTCACATTTAATTAAGGAGTGGCCATCGCCTGCTGCAGACTAGGGGCGCCCATGGTCCCCCCCTGCCCACCCCCCGCATCAAACCAGAGCCCTTTGGGGGACGTGCGATCTCATTTCCTCCACCGAGCCGGCCCTCTCTGAATGCAATTATGGGGACAAATAACATGGCTTAACCCAGCTCCCCCGTGGGACAGCCCGCTCTCTGCTGATAAAACCAGCATGTGGGCAATCACGAAATGAGAGATCTAATATTTAACTAAATTTAATAGTCTGCTGCCTCGGTGCCTTTCTGTGAAGGGTAGGAATTCAAGGTGCGGGGGGCGGGGGAGGGGGGAGCTATTCTAAGGCAGGTGGTGCATCGGGCGCGATTAGCCCAGGGTGCTCCCAGGTGATGCTGCGGCCCGGAGTTGCGGGAATTGCAAATGGGCATTTCCGTGGCGAGTCTGCGTTCGGTTACCTCCAGGCCAGCTTCACTCGGCAGGTGGCAAAACCACTGGCCCCGGGGTATGCCGTCTCTCCTCCGGGGTCAGCACTGGAAATAGCGGGCTGAGGTCAGAACTTGCAGATTCAAATGCACCCCGTAGTAGGGAGAGGGGCGCGGGACCCACAACTGTGACAGGCTCCGTTGGGCCCCCTCCCATGGGGAGCCGTGGCCGGCTGGGGCAGCCTTGCCACGCAGCCTTCCCGGCGTGTGGGGTGGCGTCGTTGTTCTCGCTGGGAAAGGCGCTGAGCCCGCGCCTCTTCGGGTGTGGCCGTTTCTTAGCGTGACCCACATTCACAACCCCCCGGGGCCCGTGGCTGCCACCCCTGGGTTCATGTCGTGGCAGACAGGCCACGACCACGGGTCTGGGAAAGCAGAGGCCTCTGGGTGCCTTTGCGGAGCCCCCAGTGGGTGCCTGCTGTTCCCCAAGGGACAGCTCCATGTTTGTGGCGCCACCTGCTGGCAGTGACATGCGCGCGGGGCTTGGCGGGACGGACGAGCTCACGCAGGGTCCCCTGAGGATAGACCGCAATCTGTCCCCCACGGGAGGCTAACGAGGAGGAAGTAAGGACATCGGCTCCGTTACCTGTTGGGGGTGATGTGCAGTGGAAAGGCCCTCTCAGGACAGGACGGAAGTGGCAGATGAGGGGCTTCTGTGCCCCTGGGGCGACAGGCAGGGGCCGTACCTGTGTGTCCTACAACGAGGGACCGGTGGGCGCGTGCCAGGTGAGGCGCAGGGCTGAGTGCGTCTCTGCCCCGGAGGCGGAGAGCGAGGGCTGGACTGGCAGCGGACCTTCCTCCGCACGGAGGTGCCCAAAGCCAGAGACCCTCGTGATGAAGGTGAGAAACAGGGGTTTTACATTTTCCCGGAGAACTGGGTAAAGATGCCCCTCCCAGTCCCCCAGTCCCCCGTCCCCCCGGGTTACTGCGTTCGCCCTAACACGAGCAGCGTCCGGCACAAATGACGCCCCTGTTTTATTACAAAATCTCGCCTTACAAAGTCGCAGGCCTGCCGTTCTGTCGCAGAACACGACACCGCCGCACACCATGTGACGTCTCAGGGGACATGCTCACATGGGAGCCATCCACTGTCACACGCCTATCGTTGCCCAGCAGCCTCACTCGGGCGGCCTCGTGGCTGCCGGTCCCTGTCCGCGTGCTGGCTTCCCACACCAGCTGTCCTGAGATCAAACGCACCCGAACTGACAGTGTGAGAAAAGCCACTGAGAACAAAACTCCATGTGGGGGCAGGGGTAGGGGGGCTGCCTCCTAATACAGCGGGGAGACCCCCCACCCACCCGGGCTCCTGACTGTCACCTCGGCCAGGCAGCTGATGTCTCCGTTTTGTAGTCCGTGCGATGGAAGTCACCCCGGTCGCCGCCAGGGCGGGCGTAGGCTGAGCGGCGTGGCGCCCGTGAAAACCCGCGGCTTCGGGAGATGGCGGCGGACTCCGAGTGCGCTACTTTCTTCCCCCTCTTTCAGAAATGTTCGACCTGGAAACAAACGAACACGTGCAGAAGGCCATAAGTGACCGGCAGATGCCCAAGGTGGAGTACAGGCAAATCGAGGTCGGCGAGTACCGTGAGTACTGCCCCCGGAAGGAAAGGCGGGCCTCTGTCCTGAGTGGGCGGCGCGCTCTCCCCCAACCGCTCCCCGCGTAGAGTCACCCTGCAGGGCTCGAGGGCGGGCGTCCTCGGGCGGGGAGCCTGGGCGGCGGTAAGACACCATGTATTCTAAGGGAACACGTCAAAGGAAAAGCTGGCCCGTCCACGGGGAGGACACCCTTCACCGGTTCAAACTTCCACGCAGAATCCAGGGTCCCGAGGTCCAGGTCCAAAGTCATGAGAACACTCACATTAACTGGATGGGCATTTTTGTGATGCTCTTTTGCAAGGAAGAACCAAAAACCAAAGAAACAAGACAATTTTAGATCGCTAGTGGAGGATGGGTGGATGGGTGGGTGGGTGGATGGGTGGGTGGATGCAGACCTCAGGCCAGGCCCCATAACTTGCAGGGCCCAGTGCAAAATGAAAATCGGGGTGCTTCTTTCCCAGTTTATCACAACAGCAGAGCGTTAATCCCACAGAAGGCCTTCACATGGGGCCACCCATGTCTGCCCAGGTCACCCCTTGGGAAGCCAGTCGGGTGGGTGTCCACAGCTGGACTTCAGATTCCTGACTGCCCCTACCCCGGCCACCGGCCCACGGGCCTCCCCGAACCCTCCCTCAGAGCTTCCTCACATCCGCTGCTTCCTCCTGCAGCCTCTGGGGACAGGTGGCCTTCCTTTGCGGGATCCCTCCCTCTCCCGTCCTCTCTGCACCCTGCCGCCACCACCGTGACATTGCCCACACCCCAGGGCACTAAAGGGCTATCCACCCCCCTCCTCCAAAGGGGCAGACAAGACCTTCAGCCTCCGATTATCAGCCTTCACCCTCCCTCCCCCGCCTGCATGAGGGCCTCTCTCCACGCGGGGACGGGAAGGGGAGGGGGGACGCTGCAGAACACCTGGGGCTGCCGCCCTGCAGGCCCGTGTCTGTTACATCTTGTGGTTTCTCATCTGAGGCCACGGCTCCCCTCGGAGCAATACGTTTCCCGAAAGGCTGTTAGGAAAGGGGTCTCCCCATCCCTCCCGCCCTGGCGGAGGCTGCCCACGGGCCTATCAGAGGCGGGGAGCGCAGACCAGTCTTCACGGATGTTCAGTGATAAGGCCTGTCTGCCGCCCCCGCCCCCCCCCCAACCTCGCCATCCACCCCATTTGCAAGCCATTGACATTCAGCCCCAATCTCCAGTGAGACCCTGTGAGGGCAGGCTCCCCAGCCGGGGGCGGGAAAGGCCTCTAATTCCGATTTAATTGCTAATCAGGGTTAGAGTTAATGTCAATAAACAATTTCTATCTTGGGTGAGCAGGTTTGTTTGGGGGAGGGCTGAGGAGCTGGCCAGGAAAATTCCACACCCCCGCCCCCGCCCCCGCCCGCCAGTGGATGCCACAGTGCCAGGCACCAGATCAACACCAGCTCCTTCCCCGTACGTGTGTCCCAAAGTCCCAGTGTCCGAGAGTCCGAGGGCACAGGCAGGCAGCCCTGCCCAGCACCAGCCTGCGAACAGGAAAGCAGGCAGAGCCCCCGCCTTGCTCAGAGGGTCCTCACGGCTTCCGGCTTCACCACCAGCTACTCCATCCCATCCTCTCCTCCTGGTCCCCGAGTTTCCCAGGGCCCCTCCCCCACTGAACTGCACTTGTGCTGCCCTGGGGGGTCAGTTCTCCCTGCCTGGGTTCCCCCAACCTTTAGCCAGCTCTCAGAGCACCCATCTTTCCCGTTTTCCGCTTCATTGTGCTTGCCAGATGGAACTTAAGCCTCGGCTGGAGACCCACACAGGCGCCCCCCCACCCCCCGCCCCCGAGCTGCCCTTGACCCGCCCTCCCCGGCCCAGGCCCTAACCTGCCGCCTGTGTTCTGTGTCTGCCAGGCCTGCCCATCCAGATCCTGAAGCCAGCCACCTTCACCGAGACCACCCACTACCCCCTGCTCCTGGTGGTGTGAGTACCCCGCCGTTTCCTTCCCGGGGTGCTGGCTGGGAGCGCAGTAACCCCGAGAGAGACAAGTCTGGGCCTCGTAAACCCCGTGACAAGACGCAGCCGTGACGCTGCAAAGCGAAAACCTAGGCTGGCCCTCAGCCAGGGTCAGTTGTCCTTGTAACTACAGGTGACGCCTTGCGTCAAGGGACAGTGGGCTCTGCACCGCCCTGCCCCTGCCCGGGCCAGTGTGTCACTGTGTGCGCGGGTCCGCGGTCAGATTCCATGCCGCCTGGCTGGTCACTGGGCTCGGCCCCGGTCCAGATAGCCGGCTTACCTGGGGGACCAGAGCAGCAGCTGGCACTGCCCACGGCCTGGCCCGCTAGCCCGGACTGCATTTCCAGCTGCAAAGCGGCCTTGAACCTGTTCACTGGCCAACAAAGAGTTACTTCAGATATTCTTGTGCTAATGGACAGGCCCCACGTTTACAACAGCTTTTTAAGGGCCCTCTAACCTGCCCTGATGGCGGGGTGGGGGGGGCGGGTCTGATCAGGAACCCCCAACCCCCAGTGGGGAGCAGCCCGGCCCTCAGCAGGTGCTGGGGTTGACTCACCCGCCCTCACGGAAGGGTCGGCCCATCCCTGCCTCCCCGTCCGGTCGTCCCCAGCGCTCTACCTGTTGGCTTAGAAGGGGTCAGGGGGCAGCAGGGGCCCCCTGGAGGTGTATCACCCACCTCGGCAACAAACGTGGTGAGCCAGCTCGGCTGGCCCAGCTCGTCCTGGCTCCCCGTCCCAGACCCTGGAGTCCACCTGCTTTCCTCACTGTCTGGACAGGGTAGTGCTTCGCCAGGAACCACACACGCACACACCACTCACACCTCACACAGACACACACACACCACACAGCACCCACACCCACACAGACACACTCACACTACACACTTCTGCCGCATGGCCCCCTTTCTGCTGATGAAACAGATTTTCATCACTGTCTCAAAGAAGCTAAGGCCAGTGTTCTCTCCCCCCAACGCTGGCCTCTTCAGTGACCTCAGGGAGACCCCAGGGTCCCCCCCCAAGGTGACCAAACTGGGGCACCGAGCCGGCGGGTGGCAGCCAGGGGGCGCGGCCCAGGCCGCGTGGGCACCGCCGCCCAGGAGGCCCTCCAGCCCCGGCCCGTCCGTTGCAGGGACGGCAGCCCGGGCAGCCAGAGCGTGGCGGAGAGGTTCGAGCTGAGCTGGCAGACGGTGCTGGTGAGCAGCCACGGGGCCGTGGTGCTGCGGTGTGACGGCCGGGGCAGCGGCTTCCAGGGCACCAGGCTCCTGCACGAGGTGCGGCGGCGGCTGGGCGTCCTGGAGGAGCGGGACCAGCTGGAGGCTGTGCGGTGAGGGTCCCCCCACCGCGGGGCGCGTCCCGGCGGCAGCAGGGGGCGGGCGGGGGAGGCTGCGTGTCCCCTCGGCCCCCCGCCGGCCTCTCCGGTGTCTTTCTGGTCAGGGCACATGTTTTGCGTTCAAAATAGTCCGACAGGACTGGTTTCCACGGGGAAGGTCCCCCCCCGACCCCCCAGACACGCACAGCGTTCGCCGGGCTGGGTTGCTTCTCTGTTTCACGGATCAAAACGCGGTGCAGGGAGACCTCGGCCAGTGTCCACACACATCGTGGTCCCTCTTCACAAGGAGAGAGACGGCGAGAACGTGAGTAAGACGGGCCCTCCCGTGACGGAGAGAAGGGCCGCGCCCAGCCTGGTGGCCGGTCAGAAAGCGGCTCTGTTTGGTCCGTCGTTCCGCCACACGCCTGTCTCGGTGTCAGCGAGCCCAGCAGGGCGTCACCGGGACAGAAAAGGCTGGGCACAGGTGCTCCAGGGGCTCGCGATTACTGCCTGAGGGTCATCAGGCCCCTGGGCCGGGCTGCGCCGGGTGCCGGGCTCACTGGGCAGCAAGGGAGTTTCCATGGACGAATGTGCTGTGGACGCGTTAACAGACGGGCCACTGAGAGACCCGAGTACTCAGAATGGCCAGAAGGCCCCAAATGGTGACCTTCCACGTGACCGAGCAGCGTGATGTGGACCCTGGGCGTGTGCGGGGGTGGCACCCAAAGCCACCTGACTGCTGAGCCTTTGCCGACTGAGGGTCAGGAAGCTCGGCACCTCGCCCCCCGCCCCTCTGCTGCCTCACCTGCAGGCTTTGCAGGTTTAAAGTGGTTCGCTTCACTGACTTTCCCCGGCGTGTACTCCCGTGTTTCACAATGATGGCGGCCGTGGCATGTGCCCAGACGGTGATCTTTAAGTGACAGTGGGGGAGCAGATGCCCACTCTCCTCCAGGGAGTTGTGAGCTGGTGGTGGAGGGACAGGCAGCGTGTCCGGAGCCCCATGTGCTTCGCAGACAGAGGACACGGAGGAGGGAGAAGTGTCCGCAGAGCAGACAGCGTGGGAAGGTGCGTCTGCGACATACCCTGGCCTGGACATTAACACCACACAGGTTCACGATGTCAAGTGGACTTCAACGATAAGGAACAATGTTGGCTCTGGAAGTCCCAGAGGGGTGGCAGGCCCCAGGGCTGCTGGCTCAGAGACCCAGGCCCTTGGCATCTCCCTCCTCAGCTGGCCACAGCATGGCCTCCTCCTGGGTTCATTGTCCTCATGTGCACGGAATGGCTGCCAGGAGCACGTCATTGCATACTTCATTCACCGCCAGCAGGTTGAGAAGGGAACTACTTCCAGAAACTTCCAGAAAGGAAGAGAAGCACCCAGCACAGCTCTCCCTACATTTCCTGCCCCCCTTCAGAACCCCGCACCTGCAAGGACGTGTGAGCGGTCACCCCGAGGCCAGCGGGTCCACTGTGGGCCCGGGCGGAGGACGGAAAGGCAGGGGGCCCTGTCGGGAAGGAGCACGGGCAGGGGATGCGGGTCAGCAGACAGCCACGTCCACCACGGAAGACGTCTCGGGCTGGGCTCGGCGGCGACCGCAGGGCTTACGTCCACAGCTGCGAGGGACCTGCCTGGCAGGGTCGACGCCATCCCTACCTCGCTGTCTCTCCTCCTCGTGCCTGTCCACTCGCCGCTGCTTTCTCCTGTCCCCGCCCACCCTGGTCAGACCCCTCCCCGTGGGGCACACAGGCCTCTCCGGTCACAGAAGCACACGCGTCCTTCAGCCACTGGCCCGCGTCTGGCTGCTCCCCTCTGAGCTCGGGGATGGGGGCAGCAGGCTGTTTCACCCGCACCGGGTTTTCTAAAAATAAGGAATTGATCCGCCATCTGATCAAAAGCAAGGCCAGAATCTGTTCCGGGAACACAGTGAATAGTGTCAACCACTGAAGCCGCCGAAGGTGACAAGGACCGGGACAGGTCGCCTGTGGCACGTCTGCAGCCATCGTAAGCAGGCAGGCTCTCCGAGGACGCTGGGTCCCAGGGAAGCTCCCCTCAGCTCTGTTTCAGACCCGGGTCTGTATTTCCGTTCAGCGGCGGGAAATGGCCCTTTCGATCAGTTTAAGAGACCGCAGGCCAGCCCGGCACAGCAGCTGAAGCTCCCGGCCCCTTCGGGGTCCCTACTGTCCCCCGCTCGTGCTGTTGAGCCCAGGATGACACTTTCCATCGCTGGGACGTGCGCAGAGTCCCCTCGCCAGACAAGCCAGTGTCAGGGACAGGGACAGGGACGGTCCCATGACGGACGGTCCAGCCACACTAGGTGTCGGACAGGCCTCAGGGCAAACAGCCGCCCGGAAGGGGTCCCGGGGGCCAAGGCCTCGCCCCCGAGGCTGGGCAGGGTTTGCCGGGCGGAGTACACTGTGAGCCAGGGCAGGGGCCGGGCCGGGCGCCGCGTGGGTGGGCGGATTCGGACGGGACTGGGAGCCCTCACACTGGAGTGCAGTATAAAGGGAGCACGGGCAGCTGGGGAGCTGGGGACAAAAGACACCTCGGTGGGGTGGGGTCCCCGCCAACCCCAAAGTACCCTCGCAGCGTCTGGGAGGGTTGCGAGTCCCGGGGCCCAAGCAAGGGCGGACGGCCGCAGGGGGACCGGGACGCCAGCGTGGCCTTGGCTGCTCCGCACGTGGGAAGCTCAGTCGGCAAGTGCCATGCACCTCGGTGGCCTTCAGCGCCATCGAGAGGGCCCCTCGCGTTGTCACGTGGGCAGACAGCCTCGATGCCAGCTACATGGACGCAGTGAACACACGGCGCAGAACTCCAGCGTCTCCTCGGGCACGTGGGGCTCTTTGCGCAGAGACGGCGGCCGGGGCCCCGGGGATGGAGAGGCTGCCCCGCGGGGCACTGACCGCTGCTCTTGGGCTTCGCAGGACGATGCTGAAGGAGCCGTACATCGACCAGACGCGTGTGGCCGTGTTTGGGGAGGTGAGAGCGCTGGCGTGGGATCCCCCTCCCCGTTCAGGGCCGCGTCCTGCACAGCCCCTCCCCCGGGCCTGGATCGGGTTTCCTGGGGGAGCCTCTGGTCTGGTGGTGGTTGTTTCTTTAAGAGCGAGACGCTGGGAGGTGAGATGCGTGGGGGTCCCTTGGGAAAATCGACAGGCTTAGGGTTTCAGAGCACTTCTAGGTTCTCAGCAGTTCTAGGTTCTTCTGGGACTCGCAACTGAGATGAAGGCACAGGGATCGCGCCTGCTCACTCTGCCCCTCCCCTGCCCCGCACACAGCCTCCCCCACTATCAGCGCCCGCACCGGAGGGGGCACTGGTTAGACCGGGTGAACCCACAGAGACACCCCGAGGCCATGGGTCACTTCGGGTGTCGTTCACTGTATAACTTGGACAGATATACGAAGATCCGTGTCCGTCATTACAGGGTCACCCAGGGCAGTCCCCCCGCCTTTCCTGACCCCCGCCACCCGGTCCCTGGGAAGCACGGACCTGCGTCTGGCACTGGGTGGTCTTTGACGCCTGGCCCCGTTCCCTGGGTAGCAGGCAACCCCTGTTTCCTCGCTCCCGCTAGATTCTAAAAGGACAGCACATGTAGGCCAAGCAAAGGATAAACACGCGAGAATCCCCGGTTTCCCACCAACGATCTGGGGAAACTCATCGCGTTGAAACTGTAATGTGACGATGCAGAAGCCGCATGACTTGACATAACCCCGAGGAGTCAGGGCAGCTCGGCCCCGAGCCGGGTGCAGTGAAACATCTCTCAGGCGCCTCCCCGTCCTTTCACGGCTCACGCGCCACCCCACCCCCACCCCGTGCTGCATAGTAGCCCACTGTCCGGGTGGGCCGCGGTTTCTTCCTCCATCCGCGGCCGACGGGCACCCCCCCCGCCCGGTCGCTTCCTAGCTTTAGTGGCTGAGAACGTGGCTGTGGCAAACATCCAGGTGCAGGAAGGTAGTCTTTCGTGTGAACCCCAAGGCAAGAGCACACATGTGGGTGTCTGTCTCGTGGCGGCCCCCAAGCCAGTCATCACGGTGGCCCTTAGACATGGGGCCCTGGCCGGCCCTCCCCCAGAATCACACGGCACCGCACATTGCGGGTCGGCTTTGCCCGGAGACCAGGAACCAGCAGGAAGCACAGGCCTCGGTGCCAGCCCTGCACCCACACAGCACCCCCCCCCCGCATACCCGGAACCCCCAGTCACACTTCAGTTCGCTCTCACCTGTCACCTTTGTGTCACCTCAAACTGGGGCCCCAAAATGGACAAGACATGTGTCACGGAATATGTAGTTAGGAAGGTATTCGGTTTTTATTTTTCACCTGCCTTTAAAAAACTCAAAGTTGAATTTCGTTTTTTAAGCAGCCCCACGATAATGCTTGCTTGAGTGGCAGGTGCGTCTGAGGCCACTGTCACGGCAGAATGCATGACATTCATGCCCGCTTACCGCCTTTCTCTCTGCCCAGGACTACGGGGGTTACCTAAGCACCCACATCCTCCCTGCAAAGGATGAAAACCAAGGCCAGATCTTCACCTGCGGCGCTGCGCTCTCTCCGATAACAGACTTCAAGCTCTATGGTAACGCCCTGGACTAGACACCCCGCCCCGGGACCCCCACTGCCCTCCCTCCGGCGCCCCGTCCCCACCCGCCCCCACGCGGGCACCCACAGTGGATGATAAACTACTTGGGTTGTCAGGCTCATGGGGGACATGCAGACAGAGAACCTGGGAAAGGAGAGGGAGGACTTCAAGTCACTCGTCCCGGTACCTGTGAACTGCGTTCCAGCTCCTGCGACCAGGAGGCTCAGCCAGCGGATCTGACCCTGGCGTGCCGGCTGGTGGGAAGGAACCCAGACGCCCCAGGGCTGCCCTGTCTCTGGGCTCTGAGCCTCTGGGCAGGGGCCTCAAATGGGCTCTGTGCCCCGGGCAGGGGGCCCGGTGGGCAGGTGGGCAGAGCAGAGGCTGCTGCGTGCAGTGGAAGTGGGGGCAGCTACAAGGGCTCAGCCCCCTCTGCCCTCCGCCTGCCTCCCCCCCCCCAGGCAGTGTGGGCCCCTGTCTGTGGAGAGAGTGAGGGGCTTTCTCTCCAGCAGGAGCCAGAGACCAGGGTTGGGGGTCTGGCCTTGACCCCGGCACAGAAGTGACTCCGTGTCACTGTTGGGGGGGGGGGGTCTGAGGCTCCTGCCCCCACCTCTGGTCAGCCAGCCCCTTTGCTCTGGATGTGAATGGCTGTGTGACATAAGCCCTCCCCCGTACCCACTGAGGGATCCAGGGACCGCTGTGGCATCCGGCAGCCCCAGGCTCCGCGCCGACCGTTACAAAGCCCTCTAATGAGAATGTCAGCGGTCCATCGCCTGAGAACCCTCAATTCCCAATTCTGACTAGTTAGATGAGCTTTCCCCCAGGAAGGCACGTAGCAGATTCTACCGACCCTCACACAAGCCTGGGCCATGGCTGGGGACAGGGACGGACGTGCCGAGGCTGAGCACAGGGCCGGTCCCGGTGGGAGCTGGCGCTCAGTCTTCCTTCTCCCCCCTCACGGCGAGCGGACTGGGGAGCCCTGTTTCTTTCAGATTCAGGCAAAGCGGATTCTGCTGAATTCAGGTCTCGCCTTGCTGCCCGGACCCCAGTCCCGGGCACTCACGTGTTTAAATGTCTCCACGGCTCCCTCTGATTTCCCTGCAAACACCCAAGAGGCCAAGTCGGGTGTTTTAAAGACACGTTTGCTGGGCCAGAGCAAGTGAGCCCACCTGCCACAGCCCAGTCCCCCGGGGTCCCGCGTGCGGGCTCCCCACAGACGGGGTGACCCTCTGTCCCTCTGCTTGTATGCAGCGTCTGCGTTTTCTGAGAGGTACCTGGGCCTCCACGGACTCGACAACAGGGCCTATGAGGTAGGCATGGGCGCCGCTGCCCCTTGGCCAGACAGGGACTTCGATGACGTCAGTCACCTCTTCTCTGAGCTCCTCTCTCCCTCCCTTCCCACCCCCAGCCCGAACCCACACCCCTCCCAGGATGGCATCCCTGTCCTCTCCTCCCACGGAGAAGACTTCCCCACCCCCCTCCTCCTGTTCTGTGACCAGAGGTGGCTGTGACCCCCTCGGGTTGGTGTCAGGTCCCATTCTGGAACTCGGGGGACAAGGAAGAAAGTGGGGAAGTCCTTGGACAGCAGAGTCTATCCCATGGTCCTTAGAGGTGGGATGTAGGTGCCCCCTGCCCCCACCCCAGACCCAAGGCTGCTTCCACTTTGGAAGAAGCTTTTCCTTGGGGTGCGGATGATTCCCGCAACGTGTCCTGCTAAGTCGCGGCCATTCGGTAGCTCGATGCGGACGTCCCCGAGGAGGCCAGCCGTGTGCTGTGCAGTGGGGCAGTGGCCTTGAGGTTGAAGCTTTAGCAAGGATAACAGAACGGTCTAGCCAGGATGTCATCCCCTCTCTAGCCAGCATGTCTCCATTGCTGTCCCCGCCCCGTCCTCTTCATCAAAGGGGTCCAAGGGAGGAGAGCAGAGGCTGCTGATCAGCTGGGCATTTCTTTGAGGCTAGAAAGCCTGGTTCTCCGGACGACGGGCTCCGAGACCCCGCCCTTCGTTCTCAGGGGTCCCCGCAGCACGGCCGCTAACCCTCTCCTCTTGCCCCGCCTGTGCAGATGACCAAGGTGGCCCATCGGGTGTCAGCGCTGGAAGGACAGCAGTTCCTGATCATTCACGCCACCGCTGATGGTGAGGGCGGAGGACCGTCACTCCCCGGGGACCCAGTGAAGGCCATACCCCGATGGCGTTCAAGGTGTGAACAAACACGTTCCTCCTCTTTTCTTCCAACAGAAAAAATCCACTTCCAGCACACGGCCGAGCTCATCACCCAGCTCATCAAGGGAAAGGCTAATTACAGCCTGCAGGTACGTACGCACGCATACACTGGCGCCACGTTCGGTGCGGCTCCCTGTGCTGCCGACGTGCCTATGCGTGCCTGCCGGCCAGCCAGCTGGCTGCTGGCGAGTGCACCTGAGAGACAAATCAGCAGGGGCTCATTTTTCAAGTCAGTATGACAGGTCCGTCTCGCATGCAGGCGGAGTTTAAACCCCTTGGTCCTCCCCCACCCCACCCACCCTCCCGTGCACTGAGCAAGGCAGACAGCAGCCACACCACCCGACCGTGAGGCCATGGTGGCCCTGGCATGGGTAAGTGCAGCTGCCGTCCCAGCGTCGATGGGAGAGCTTTAGGGGGTCCTGAGCCTTCTCTCACCGGCCACCCGCTGGGCAGCAGTGCACGGTCACCCAGCACCGGCCAGGGGCCCCAGCACTGGCTGTGGCTGAGCAGTCGACAGAGACCCCCCACACCCACCCCCAACCCCCGAGACCCACACTCTCAGCCTCCTCACTGCCATCGAGCTCTGACTCAGCCCAAGTCCAGTCTCTTTCCAGCGAGGCACACTGCTGCTTCTGGAAATTTCTTCCACTTCCTCCTTGACCACTGGTTCCTTTGCTCAAACAGGTATAATCCCCATGTCTTTCGGGGGCCTAGGGATCGATAGATGGGAGATTCCCTCAACACCCTGTCCCCCCCGAGAGCCCGGGCCCTGCCCTCCCTGCACACTGTCCTGCGGAGGGTCACCTGTGGGCTGGGCCAGCCGGGAGAGCATCCTGCTCAGGTGTCCGGCCCAGGTGTGGATGGCTGGGGACGGAAGGATTCGGTTCATGTTGCACGTGGGCTGCTTCCCAACGTTCAGAGCACAGTGGACTTGACAGCGGCCATGGCGTCGCACACACAGGACGTAGCCACGGCAGGGGGGCGGCGTGGACCTCTGCCCTAGGTGGAGGCTGTTCCCACCTCGGCAAGGTGGCTGAGCAGTGCGTGTCCCACCTGCGGACACGAGGAACACCTTAGCAGAGACTCAGGGGCTTTGTAGCAGCGGCCAGCCCCAGGGTGCCGGACGCGGGGGACTGGGGACCCAGGGCCAGAGGAGACGTGCGTCCTACTATTTTTCTTTTCTTTCCAGTATACTGCTCTTGTACTAGTCGGAGTTTAATGAGCATATAATAATAGCTCTATGGCCTCATGAATAAATACTCCAAAATAATATGAATACCACCCTTCAAAGATATCAGAGGAAGCAACTCTAGATGGAGGAGGCAGCCTGGTACCATGCAAAGAAGGGGAGCTGGCAGGTCCCTTAGACTTGGCTTTGAATCTGGCTGGCTGCGGACGTGGTGCAGCGCCCCTAGTGTACCGGAGGTGTCATTACAGGTGGCCAGAGAGGAATTAGCTAGCATCGTTTTTAGGGCTCCATAGATTCCAGCCCTTGTTCTGAGTGTTTCCCGGGGATTGTGGCGTTTAAGTTCCACACAACCTTACGAGCTAGATTCTGTTATGGCGACCATCTCCACTGAACACAACCAGCCGCCCCAGGAGTGAGTGGTCAGCCAGGGTGCCAAGGCGGGCGGCAGCCCAGGGAAGCAGGATGTTTTCCAGGCTCCCAAGGGTAAGAGAGAGCGCACAGGATTCTGGCCATTCCCGGGGCGCAGCAGCCCCTGCAGGCTTGGGTCCCCGCGCGCGTGTCCAGGTTGCAGATCCAAAGCCGTGCAGAGCCCACTGAGCCAAGCATCTTCTCACTTAGCCAACACCCACATGCCCCTGCTTCTGGCTGACCCTCCGGGGGCGAAGGCCCTGGAATCGTGCGGGGAAACTCACTATGAGGGCTCCCTGGGGCCCAAGCGGCGCCGCGGAGGGCGGGCCACCTCTCACGTCTCGCCTTCCTTGCAGATCTACCCGGATGAAAGCCATTACTTCCACAGCGCCCCCCTCAGGCAGCACCTGCACCGCACCATCGTCAACTTCTTCGTGGAGTGCTTCAGGGTTCAGGACAAAGTGCCCACAGCCACAGCCAAGGAGGAGGAGGAGGACTGAGCGCTGCCCCGGCCGCCCCTAGCGCAGCGTGGCTCTCCCTGGACCAGTGAAGGGCTGGGCACCCCGCCCCCCTCTCCCTCCCACCCGCCCACCCGCGTTGGGGTGGGGGCGGGGAGCGTTCCCGATCCCTAGCATGTGTGTCTCGGGCCCTGAAGGCCGTTTGCTTCAGAAACCAGCTCCTTCCCCGGGTGGAGGTGCCTCATCGCTCCCACGGGCTTCCAGGGAGCCTGGGGCCGCCACAGCCCCCTGCTGGCTGCAGAGCGACAGGTGCGTCCCTGGGCCGCCCCCCGGGGACCAGGACAGCGGCAGCGAGGAAGCCGGCGGCCCGGAGCGCGAGCAGCGCGGACCCTCGCCCTGCCCGCAGCGCCGCGCCCCCTGCCGGCGGCACCGCGCCCTGTCTGATGCCACCACGCCATGGAAACCACGAGAGCACAATCCCGCTAACGGCACTTCCTAGGTTGGCTTGCTCCTGTCTGTGCTAGGACACCCCACGTTTTAAGGGGCTGTACTCCCAGTCTCACTGTAGCGACGCTAATGGTTAACCTTACGGAATTAATTCGTATTTTTCTATGGTTTTTACCTGACACCGTCTGCGGTCCTGGGGTCGTTTCTCTGTGCCGGGTTGGTTTGTCTGTCTGTTCGTTTGTTTGTTCTCCTCGGTTTCGCTTTGCTTTCTCCCGCCGGCCTGCCAGCTTGGCACTTGTTCGCAAGGAGAAACAGATCAGAAGTTACTAACCGTTGGCTCCTCCAGGTCGGCTCTAGACTTTTCCCGGGCATTTCGAAACACGGAGGAGGAGGGAAATATCCAGTCCTGCTTACTAAAACGAGAAAGTACGTAAATAAAAGCTCTCTCCCACCCAGCAGCAATAGGTTCGCTTAGATGCTCACTGTCCATTCATGGATGCCCTCAGGCCTGTCCTTCTCCCCCTTGGGAAGTTGTCAAATCTGTTCCAATAACATTTGGTTTTTTTTAAAAAAAAAATACATAAAAAGACAGTGTGGACACCACCCCAGGTCTGTGAGCTCGGGGGATGGGAACCCTTGAGGAGAGCGTGGGCATGCGTGGGCATGCGTGGGCATCATCCCCCGCCCTGGGGACGCTTGGTGACTCCCCCCACCACCATGTGGAGCCGCCTGTGGACACAGGCACCCTCGACCAGGTACCACAGGGCTGCGTGTGTATGGTCTGGTTGTACATAAAGACAGGCATGTGCGCCGGATGTGGCCCTGTGTCCCCGGCCCCTCCCGTGGTCCCCGTCCAGTGTCACTTGCATGCCGACCCCGGCTGGCCTGCACTCTGCCCGAGCCCGTTTGAAACCTGTCACTTGCCGCCGTTCCCTCTGAAGCTCGCTCTCCGCCCGAATGTCAGTCCTGACTTCAGCTTCCGGCCCCCCAGGGGCAGCGGGGTAGGGGGACACTTTGTCAGCAGAGAGGACACGTCTGTGTCGCTTTGGCGTCATTGCCGTGAGCGGGGTAGTTCCATGGGAAGGTCTCTGAGGGCAGGGTTTTTTAAGGTGACACGTCACCGTTTATGGAAAGCATCGACGTGAAGGACTGCGGGCCACCGGGAAGGGGACGTGGTCATGCTTTTGCCGCGTCGGTGGGCTCAGCTGACGGACCGCCAGCTCGGGCCAGGAGACCCGGTGGTGGGAGGGACGCGGGAAAGTGGTGCGGGCGGTGCATCTGTGCGTCCACGGAATAAAACGTTATTTTACCACTCGGAGAGCCCTCTTCTTTCCAGCGCGGCACCTTGGCAGTGTGCAGGCCAGTGAGAAATCTGAGGGGCCCACTGGGTGCTGACCTAGGAGGACGCATGGCCCTGGTGCCTCTGGGGCACCCACAGTGCCGGCCGTAGACAGGACGGGACCAGTGAAGCCTGGGTCAGTTAGAGACAGTGAATGTGGGTTCCATCAGGAGGGCTCTGGGGTTGAAACAGGTGTCCCTGCGCCGGAGGAGAACACCTCCCCCCCGCCCCCCATGGAGGCTGCAGCGCTGCCCACAACGAGGCCTCACAAACACCTGCTCCGGTGGGACACCCGTTCATCATGTCTTGTCAACCAGTCACCCTGGTGTCAACGGAGCCCAGCCAGAAAGCAAAGGGGGGCTGAGGAAATCAACCAGTGCAGCACACCCCCACCTCCCACCCCAGCTGGGTCTTAGCACCTGCTGTCACCAAGACTCCATAAGCAGGGTCTGGGGGTCAGCCCCGGGCACTGGTCCTGAGAGGCCAGGCTCCCTTTTGCAAACCCTGAGCTCCAGGCAGCCATTCACTACCTGAAGTCTGTCCCCTCACCTGCCCCCCACTGCACAGATAGGGGGTCTAAAGCCCAGAGAGGCAAGGGGTCACCCAAAGTCACACAGGAGGGCAGCCACCCTCCCAACACCCCTCCCGTTGGCCTTGCTGTGTTTGGTCTCATGCTGAGCTCCGAAGCCTGGGCCTTCCGGGTCTGGAGTGTCCCCCTGGGGTCTCCCTGTCCCCAGCATGGGGCCCCCAGCCCAGCCTGGCCCACAGGGCACCTGGCTTGCTGGAAACAGAGGTCGGAGTCTAGACTGAACCAAGGACAAGCTGTGGGTGCGTCCAGTCCCTTCACGGCCCAGCCGACCAACCAGCACCGTGACATGGGGTGAGCAGTGACACGTGGACAGGAGGGCCCGAAACCGTCTCATGCCCTGGACCCTGAGCCCCGGGGGCGGCGTGCACAGGTGTGCACCCCACCCCCACTCAAGGAGCACCACGCCAACTCCAGCCTGCTCCGAGCTCGTCCCTTCTCCAGTTCTCCAGCCCCGCACGGCCTGAGCAGGGCGCCCTGAGGCGTAGCCTTGGCCCTGAACCTGCAGAAGACTGTTTTTGATCACAGACAGGCCCCTGGCGGTGGGGGGCTGCACTGCTGAGCATACGCAGGGGGCCTGCCCCGCCCAGCGTCCTCGGCACCCAAAAGCCGCTCAGGTCACACTCAATAGGACGAGAGAGCCGCCAGTGCCAACTGTCCTCAGAGGCCTTCCCTTCCCGCAGGCCAGGGTCCAAACCACCTAGCACCCCTCAGCCACGACTTATGTTGGCAAATGCGTCTCCCACGGGCACCCCCCCACACCGGCCTGCCACCTGGGACCACTCTCCCCTTCACACACGCCCCACGCCTGCCTGCTGCCCCCTCGCATGTGTGCACACGTGCACACTCACATCGCATGCACATGTACGGGCACGCGGGCACACGTGTCACATGCACACATGTACACAACACACTCGCATGTGCACGCTCCTCCACGTGTGCATGCTCACATCACATGCATGTACATTCACGCACGCACACATTCACATACGCACACACTCATGGGTGCATGGGCACGCACGTGTTGCGCACACATTCACACATGCGCACATTCTCTCTCTGTCACTGGGCTGGGCCGTCCTTTTCGGAGGGCTGCCCTGTGCATGGCCGGCCCCTGCAGCACCCGCCCCCGACCAGGCCCAGGGCTCGCCCCGGAGTGAGCCCTGCTCCCCCCAGCTCTGCGGAGCCGGTTGTTCACGACCCCTGGGCATCTGTGTGGGGCAAAAGGCCAAGCACGGGGGGGTGGGGAGACCAGTACCATTATTAACAACATTGACAACTATTGTGCCCACTGAGAGCGCGCCTGCCCCACCACCGTCAGCGCCCCCGCCCCCCAGAGTGGCGCTGCCCACGGGCTCCCAACCAGCACAGTTAACCCCCACAGCCCACGACACAGCGTTTGGTCGCACTGTGCCCACCAGGGAACACAGGGGACAGGAAGATGCCCAGACTGGCCCCTGCTGAGCCCCAGATGGAGTCCACACGTGTCTGGTGACTTGGAGTGACACCTCCCACGCCCCATGTTGGAATAATAGCCTTGGTTTGAGTTTGGGTTTTGCCAGTTGATCTGCTCTGGGTGGAAGGGAGCGAGGTAGGGTCTTCTCACCAGGTGCCTGGAGAGAAGGCGGAGGGGGCCCTGGCGGGGGCAGGCGCTCAGGCGTGGCGCAAGGGCCCCAGTCCTGGGAGGCAGAGGCAGGTGTGGGTAGCAGGGGCTGGGTTCCAGCTCAGCGGGGCCCCACCCAGCACCAGTCTGGCAAACCCTCCAGGGGATCTGCAGCCCAAGTTGTGCCCCGTCAGCGGGGCAGACCCCGGGTGGTGAAGGGCTTGGGAGGGAGGGACTCCTGCGCGTCTGGGTGGCAGACAAAAGGGGCGGCCAGGCCCGCAGAAGCACTGTGCCCAGCCTCGCTGTGGGGCCTCGAGCCCCCAGCATCGTGGGAGGACATTCTCAGAAGGCGGACGTCCCCAACGAAGGGCGTTTCCCTCCACGAGACCGCGGGCGGAGCACAGACACCTGGGCTGCCCACTGTGGCCGTCAGGGCCCCGGTGAGACAGCATTGAACGGTCACTGTCTCTGGTCGAGTCGCGCACAGAGCCCCGGCAGACTCAGCGATGGGCAGGGAAGCGGGCGCGACCGCGGCCCAGACTCTGCTCGGCTGACGTCAGCGGACAGTGGTTTCTAAATCACCGTTTGCGCAGCAGTGTGCACCTCCTGAGCGTCAGACTGCTGGACGGCGTACTCACGCGCGCAAAGGAGGGGTCAGCCCACCAAGCTGGGCTTCCGCGAGCATGTGGCGGGGAGTCCAAGAGAAAACCGTTGGAGGCCCCGGGTTCTGCTCCACAGTCACGCGGGGGGGCCCGCCCACAGAAGGCGGAGCCTGTGACCCAGGAGCAGGCCTGGAGGGCGACGAGGGGGAGGGGGTGGGGGGCAGGTGTGGCTGAGCTCAGGAGCGGAACCACCTGAGCCTGTGACTCAGAGGGAAGGCACCTGTCTGGGCAGCCTCCATCCCTGCGCATCCCCGGATCCGGCCCTCAGACCTGGGGTCTCCTGCTAGAACAAAAACTCCCACCCCCGAAAGTGGCGCTACGTCTGCGGGTCCCCGAGAGGCCTCAGCGCAGGGCCAGGCCAGCGACAGGCGTGCCCAGCGGTCCCCCAGCGCCAGGCAGTGTCTCCTGTCTTGTCAGGAGTTGACACGCGCAGGTGAAGGCTGTTACTTTGAGCCGGATCGCAAAACGCCGCCTAGTGGCCATCAGGAGAGAAGGCTCAACGTCAGATCGTTGGATCCGAGCCGCCAGCCAGGGCTCCCAGGCTCCAAAGCCCACAGCTGCCTCTCCTCCGTCCTCTGTCCTGCAGTCATGGGCCCTTTCTTTCTTTTTTAAGATTTTGTTTATTTCTAGAGAGAAGGGAAGGGAGGGGGAAAGAGAGGGAGAGAAACCTCAATGTGTGGTTGCCTCTTGAACGCCCCCTACTGGGGACCTGGCCTGCAACCCAGGCACGTGCCCTGACTGGGAATCAAACCAGAGACCCTTTGGTTCACAGTTCAGTGCTCAGTCCACGAAGCCACACCAGCCAGGGCTAATAGGTTTTTTGTTTTGTTTTAAAGTGGAAAGGTGAAAGTCAGACATGCGCCCCCGGTTTGCTGAGGAGCCAGTTCTTTAAGATATGCTTTTAGTTTTATCCGACATATTTTTTAGCCTAATAGCTACCTCCGTGTCAATAGTCTTGCCCTTATTTTCCTATTTCCTTCCTCCTTAATTGTAATTTATGCCTATTTTGTTTCATGATCATTTGTAAATTGACTTTTCTCCAGAATGAGGTACAATATAAATAATAAAGGCAGTGTTATAATTTATTCACTTGCTAATTTTTTTTTAAATATTTATTTATTTTTAGAGAAGGGAAGGGAGGGAAACATCCATGTGTGGTTGCCTCTCGTGCGCCCCCTACTGGGGACCTGCCACCCAGGCATGTGCCCTGACTGCAAATCAAACCGGCGACCCTTTGCCCCGCAGTCCACTAAACCACACCAGCTGTGCCCTTTCTCACTGTCCCCACCCAGCCCTGCGGGGTCGCGGCAGTGAGGCCTGCCCAGGGCATGTCCATGGGCCCTGGGTCTTAGAGAATGGGAAGTTTCCTGGGGCTGCTTCGTGCCCACTCGCGCCCCTCCTGCTGCTGGAGGTCGCTCTGCTTTCCGGTTTCTCTGCAGGGAATGAAAAGCGCCCAGGAGTGACTTGCACCAGCTGAGAAGGTGCGCGGGGAGCGGCCTTCCTGCCCACCTGCACCGTTCAGCTTGTACTGCGACCTGGCGCGGATCGGGGCGGTGTCATGGCCGGGCCCCTGGAAGTGAGGCGGGACCAGAGCAACTCCCAGCTCCCGCCCCAGTAGGAGACGGGCGGGCGAGAGGCTCCTCGGATTCCGGCCCGGAGCTTCCCCTGTTGCTCTTTGTGCCACCAGCAGAGGGCAGCAGAAGACAAGCGCTCGGGCCTGCTCAGCCGGCAGCTCCGAGGAGAGCCCTGCAGGCTGGGCAGGACCGATGGGTGCAGGGGCAGGTGACACGTACAGCTGCCGAGGACAGAGCTCCCGTGATGGGCAGGCAGAGGGGGACACAGAACGGAGATCAGAGGTCGGAAGGCTCAGAGCTGCGTCCAGGGCGGGATGGGCGCCCAGAGCCCAGTCTCAGACAGCAGGGTCCCTCCTCCTGTGGCTGGGGCTGAAGCTTGTGGACAAACAGAGGGAAAGTAACCTCGCAGGTGGCCTGATCCTCAGCCCCTCCCTTCGAGGTCAGCGAAAGGCCTAGCTTTGCCCTTAGCCAGCCGCGTCTATCCACCGTCTATCCGTCTCCAGGCTCACACGCCTTTCAGGTGCCAGCAGTTAACGCCACTTGGAGGCAAGAGCACCCTCGGGAGAGGGCGGGACCGGGACCGCAGCTCTCTCCTGGTCCCATCCCTGCCTGGAATCTTCCCAATGGTTCCTCCTCACTCTGATGCATAATGGGAACTGCCTGTTACTCTTGAGAGATTCTGAGGTCTCATCCCCGCGGCAGGTGGTCCCTTTGGCTCAGATAAACTCTTATTGACCACAGGTGTGGACGGTGCCTCGTTCTCGATAAGCTGCAGCAAGAAGCCAATCAGGAGCAATGAGTTGGGACTGGGCCCAGGGACCAGGGAGCCAGGGGAGCCGGGGAAGCCAACCGGCCAGCAGGTGGCAGCATCGGGCTGAGAGAGTCCTGGCTCGCCCAGGACGCAGGATGAGGGACCACAGGGACGGGCCTCTGTCAGTGAGCCTCACAGTGCGGTGGCTGTTGGTGACCAGGCCTTGCCACAGGCCTATGCGGGGCCAGGACACCGAGCCACAGAGAACTGAGGCAATGTCTCCCATCCTGTTGGGGCGAACTCTCCCCTTTTCTCACGTGTGCCTCGTTTCCACGCCCAGGCCCAGCCCGTAACTAACCGCCAAGGGTCCTAGAGAACAAGGGGTGCCTCCCGCAGGACCCCGGACCCCACCCCACCCCCAGCAACTTGTCAGTGTGGAAAAGAAACACCGGTGGTGTCGACTTCAGGCGAACTTCCGTGCGAGGGGGCGAGCTGTGAATCAGTCTCGGGCACCCAGGACCCTGCAGCCTCCCGCAGTGGCTGTGCCCTCCCACCAGGTGTCGCTGGTCCCAAGCTGCTGGTCCTCACTTGAAGCTGTCATCCGTCGCCTGCAATCCGCCCGGTGCCTCCTCGCAGAACTAGCCGAGTCCTCATGGGGGCCTGTCTCCAGGGACCTCACCGGGCTGTACCGGAGCAGCGGTGGCGCCTGCGCGTGCGGCCCTCGGTTTGGTGATCATCTCTGGGGCCGCGGGCTGCCATCGACCCCCGCCCCCCAATGCTGCGTCTTGAGCTGTTGGACTAAAAAGGCTGCTGTCCCCAGCCCCATGGAGTCCCTGCCTTTCACGAGCTGTCAGAACAAGCAATGCCGCGGCCGCACGTGGCGTTGGCAGCTTAGCAGAAGTTGCACAAGCCCCGCCCCGGTTCTCACATTCTAATGCAGTTGTGGCCAGACTCCGAAAGTGACTTTGCTCTTTTTATATAAAGCAGAGAGCCCGTCCAAGTTCAAATGTATTTGGGAGAAAACAGATCATGTGGCGGGGGCGGGGGGGGGGGGGTATCCGTGTGTGGCTCTGAGTGTGCATGTCTGTGTATATGTGTTGGAGTGTGCGTGCATGTGGGTGTGAGTGTGCACAGGGGCCAACACGAGGAGCCCACAGCCGGAAGATCTGGCTCCCCGCTAGTTTCGGCCGAGGCCAGCAGCCCCTGTGTGGGAGCAGACGGCTGAGCTGCGCGGGGCAGGGCGGCTGTGGGGCGGGGCTGAGATGGGCGGGGCTGAGCTGGGTGGGGCGGGGCAGCCCCTACGCCTGGGGGGTTTCCTTACTACTTGGCTGGAGGGTGCTGACTTCCAGAAGCTACTTCAGAAGCAAAGTCACTAGAAAATAGTATTCCTTTAAGTTACTTCAAGTGGACCCAGCTTGATGGACAACATAAATTATGCAAAAAATACAAAGTAACAAAGGGTTGCTCCACTCTAAGTTCGAAAGTACATTTATTTAAAATGTGGGCAGGATAGCAATATAAAAGGAAAGCGCATACGGAATACAAAGTACAAAACAGTTCAAATCTTCAAATTCATAATTTAGAGATACAAGTCTTATTTACACCGTTCCCATGGAGCCCACACCCCACCAGCGGTCTGGGAGAACATTTAAAAACCCGGCAAAGAAATCATAAAACCTGATGTGGGCTCTTAAAAGTCATTTAATACAAAACATAATTTATGTTCCTCAGTAAAACCGCACATCTTAAAAGATGCAGTATATGTACTTAAACGCGTCCTCCTGCTGAAAGCGCTGTCCCTTCCGGAAGCAGCTGGAGAACAAGGGCGGGCAGCCCGCGGCCGAGCCCGCGCTGGGGACGGGCAGCACCAGGCGCCCCGGCGGTGACGTCAGTTGAACTTGTACGTGGGCTCGCTGAGGAAGACAACTTCCCGAGAAGGGGAAGGGCAGGGACAGTGTGGAAGGACCCGACTCAGCAACCTGCGCCCTGCCCTCCTCCCGACCGCCCCCCCCCACCGGGCACTGGACACTGCACCTGCAGGGACCCCCACCCCCCACCCCAGATGACTCCCACAGACCACCAGGTCAACAGTAAGCAATTCTCCCCGCCCAAAGGGAAGCCCCACACACACGTGTGAGCGGGAGGAAAGGCCTGGAAAGGCGGGGCCCACCCTGGGGAAATACGAGACGCCCCCTGCAGGCTCCCAGGGCCTCTGGTCACGGGTCCCACCTGCCCCGGCAGCCCCCAAGCCCGGCCCTCGCCAAAGGATATGACTCATAGTCCAGCGTCTGCGTGAGCACCCCCGTGAGGACGAATTCCGCATTGTGGACGTCTGCAAGCAGCAGCGGACACGAAGCCCGTGAGCAGTGCGGTGAGCACGTGCCCCGCGCCGCCAAACCCCCGCCCTGGCCCCACCCCCCAACCCCGGCCCCCACAGCGGTACCGATGCCCCGGGCGAAGTACTCGCGGCACAGGTGCAGGTCGTTCTCGCAGGAGATCAGCACGATCTCCGACAGGCTCTGCGGGGAGAAAGGCGTGTGTGGGGACCCCCCCCTCCGCGCAGCGCCGCGCGGCGCCGCGGGAGGGGCGCTTCCGCTGGGCCCACCTTGTTCTGCCTGTGTTCCAGCAGCTTCCGGAAGGACGGCGGCTTGGACAGCACCTTTCCCCCCGCACATTCCACAATGGCTTTCATCGTTGACAGGCTGGGGCAGATCCCGGGCGTGATGTAAAAGTATTTTGCCTAAAAGCAGAAATGGAAGCCCGAGGTCGTCTGAGTTCTTTGACTTTCAGAGCCCACCCCCACAGCCCCTCCAGGGAGCCCGGGGGTCTCAGCACACTGCGCTCGCCCGCGGTACCCGGAACGCCCAGCCCTGGCGCGCAGACGCTCCCTGTGACCGAAGCAAGAACGACAAACGCTTGTCTCAATTTCTAGAAAGTTCTGAGCATCACATTACGATTCTCTCTCAAAAGGAAATGACGAAGCTCCTGTGCTCCTTCCTGTGTGCTTTCTATGTCTTACTGGGACTCAGAGCAAGTGGGGGATGACGGAGGGAGGAGACTTACTTTTCTGAAAGTGAAATTCCTGAACTCGCGGTCAACATGGAGGCGTAGGTAAACACGCTCCGCCTCCTCGCACAACTACAGAAAAATTTACAACTAGACCTCAAAACCGCACCCAGAACCGTCAGAAAAGCGAGCTGAGTAGAAGCCCGACAGCCAAGGAGTTAAAGAAACCACATTCCAGCCAAACAGGTAGGAGGGGCCCACACCCACATGTGGTGGATAAAGATCGGCAGGGACACCTCAGGAGGGACGGATCCCAGGCCAGACCACCCAGCTGAGGGTCCCAGCATCAGGAAGAGAAGTCCCCATAAGTTCTGACTATATAAACCTGTGGGGGTTGGGGCTGCAGGAGAAACTGCCAGATTTTCAGGAGACTCTGCTTACAGGGACCTAAAACGTATGCAGACCCACCCCCTCTGGGATTCAGCACCAGGGCAATAGCCAGAGGGCACCAGTCACATACAGGAAGAGAGTGAAGTGACTGGACCCAGGGCGAGGGCTGGGCAAACCTCCAGCAGCCAGGCAGCGGCACTGTCCCCTCTCCGAGCCTCCCCCCGCCCCCAGGAAGAGCCGCAGAGCGGTGACTTGGGCTGCCCCACCCTGGCTCCGCCCCACACAACTTCACAGGTGCACCAAGACGGATGGGGAGTCCAAGCAGCCCTGCCTAATACACAGAAACACACATGGGGGGCTGCCAAAGTGAGGAGACAAAGAAACACGGCCCAGCTGAAAGAACAGAATAAAACCCCAGAAACAGCTAAACGACACGGAGATAAGCGACCTGTCAGATGCAGAGTTCAAAACAATGGTGATCAGGATGCTCAGAGAAATCATTGGGTACTG